>JAXFYN010000925.1:0-76050 GCA_036172215.1 Camellia granthamiana
CTTTCCTTTCTCCTTCTTGGCTATAGAATTAATTTTGAGTTTATCTTTGCCTTTAGATTTATGAGTACGAGTAGATTCCAAAAGATTAGGATTCTTTTTCAAAAAGGATTTTTTAAATTGTTTAACCAAAGCAGTCATAATCTTGGAATCTATCTCACAATCCTCATCAGAATCCTCAACCACTTTATGAGCACTACTAAAAGCAATATCTTTTTGTTTCTTTTTGAAATTTCTATGTGCCTCATAAGTTTGAAGATTACCAACCAACTGATCTAGCTTGAGGTTGTCAACATCTTGAGCCTCCTCAATAGCCGTAACTTTTGGTTGGAACCGATCGGGCAAGGATCTCAAAATTTTTCCCACAACTTTGGATTCTGGTATTTTTTCACCTAAATTGAAGCTGGAATTTACAATGTCACTCAACTTCGCATAAAATTCATCAAAGGTCTCACTATCTTTCATAGAAAGGTTTTCGAAACTAGATGTGAGCCTTTGAAGTTTTGATCGTTTAACAGAAGGAGTGCCCTCATGAATAGTTTGTAAGATATCCCAAGCCTCTTTTGCGACTTCACAATTACAAATACGGCTAAACTCTTCAGGTGTGACAGCGCAAAAGAGAGAATTGATAGCTTTACTATTCCAGCTACTATTTTGGTAATCAGTTGTGTCCCACTTATCAACTGGTTTGGGGAAAGTTACTCCATCAACAGTAATCGTTGGTTCAGTCCACCCATTCATGACGGATTGCCAAACTTTTTCATCAATAGATTTTAAAAAAGATCTCATCCGGGCTTTCCAAAAAGAATAATTGGATCCGTCAAGTAGGGGTGGTCGAACCATAGAATTACCCTCACGAATTGAATCCATTATCACAAATCAAACAAGATCTCGTTCTAAAAAAAATTTTGTTTTTAAAAAAAATAGAGCGATCTAAAAGAAATTTTTTTTTAAAAAAAACAAATAGAACGACCCGCTCTGATACCAATTGAAAAATCTAGAAACCTCCTAGATGTTGATTTGTGATTATGTATCAATTTTAAGCAGAATATAAAAACCCCAATCAAACAATCAAGAGAAAGAGACACAAAGATTTTACGTGGAAAAACCACAATTGGTCACCTCCCAATTGTGATAAAAAACCACGGGCCACAGCCACAAGAACAATCCACTAAGAAGATATTAAGGAATTACACAGGTATACTCTCAATTATCTAGCCACATGCCTAATTGAACCAACCTCTATGTGCCTCTTCCAATCGCATCTTCACCACGGAATTGTCTTCTTGATGAGCCACTCCGGATTCCACCACCGAAGCTTCAGGCCGAATTCTTCAGAATCCACAACTGAAGAATTTTCTCTCTCTTTTGTGAAACAAACACCAACCTTTGATGTAGTCTTTTTAGATCATGAGTTGAATACTCAATATGACATCAAAGAAAAAATAAAATATCCCCAGATATAAACCTTTAAGAACCAAAAAGAATATCTGGAGGACTTCAATCAACTCAAAACCATTGCTTAGTTTTGGGAGAAAACCAAGTATTTATAGAGAACCAAAAGTAATCCAAGTTGGGAAAGAAGACCAACTTCTTGAAGAAAACCAACCACTTGCAGAGTCCCAACTTGTTGCAAAGTTCCAATTTTTGTAAAAACCCAACTCTTTGTAGAAGTCCAAAGTAATCCTGTTTCAGAAGAAATCCAACTCTTTGAAAAAAAATCCGGATTCTGAGGCTCGCTCGAGCGAGGCTTTCCTGGCTCGAGCGAGGAGAGTAAGTTTCGTGATTTCTACTAGTGCCTTCGCTCGAGCGACGGATCCTTGGCTCGAGCGACCAATCACTCCTTTCAGGTTTTTGTGCGGACGCAATCCTTCGCTCGAGCGAGCATTCCTTGGCTCGAGCGAGAAAGTCTTGGCTCGAGCGAGCACTCCTTGGCTCGAGCGAGCAACGGCTGACATGCAATTTTGAATGCAAATTTGAATTTTGCTTCGGCCGCGAGCTGACCGGGCAGCTCGACCCCCGTAATAATCAGCGAAGTGGCAATCTTGAAAGCATTGACATTACAAACTTCTCTGCAAAAGCTCGATTCGGATTGGATTCGCATCTAATAAACTCAAGGCCTCACTGAAATAAAAAGCGAATAAAATTACAACTCAAAGGAGTTTTGTCAAACGGGGTTGCCAATAATAAAAACCTAACAAAGAGAAACAAGTAAAAAGCTCCAGAGGCAAGCACAAACTCTCAGGATGTAAATCTGGAATCTGTAATTGTAGACACCTCATTTTGACCAGCTTTAAAACTTGGGTGTTTTTTTCTGAACGCTCGATGATGAAAATTGAAATGTGTTATTTTACGAATTTTTCAGTAGAAAATTTAGGTTTAAGCTTTAATTCCAACCTTACACCCGTTTTGGCCACATTATTTTAATCATATTCAAAAATATTTTTTCTGAATTTTTTCTTGTCCAAAAAATTTAACAGTTTTGAAAAATCGGCTCTTGTACCACATGGTAAGCCACATGGTTTGGAGTTACCACATAGCAAGCCATGTCTTTTTGAAAATACCACATGGCTAGCCATGTGTTTTTGGTGTTTTGGAGGTCTACAAATATTCCTCATTTTGTTGTTTGATGGAGAAAAGAAAAGGGGGAAATTTTGAGAAATAAAATTTTGTTTCAAAAAAAAGGAAGAAAATTTTGGCTAAGGGAATTTTTGTTTCAAAAATCTTGAGGGAGAGAAATTAATTTTAAAAAACCTTAAGTTATTTTGAAAGCAAGAGAGCCTTTTCAACCATCTAAAATTCCATTAAAGCTAGAACTTGAAACATCTCGCTGAAATTT
Source organism: Camellia granthamiana (assembly GCA_036172215.1). Classification (NCBI taxonomy): domain Eukaryota; kingdom Viridiplantae; phylum Streptophyta; class Magnoliopsida; order Ericales; family Theaceae; genus Camellia; species Camellia granthamiana. The sequence continues at coordinate 2,837 of JAXFYN010000925.1, forward strand.
CAAAGCATACACCATAATCGTGATGGTGTAAAAAAGAAAGTTTGTTAATCAGAAAATTTACCATTTCCTCGAAAGGTGAATTTTTGCAATCTTCTCATTTATTTTCTTGTATTTTCTTTATTGTTTTAAATGTGTGATATTTAGATTGTGGAAGTGGAAGGCTGAGCCTCTATTTCTTAGATTTCTTCTTATTAAATATGGGATATTTAGGTTGTGGAAATGGAAGTGGAAGTGGAAGGCTGAGCCTCTGTTCCTTAAATTTCTTCTTATTTATTTTCTTTATTAAATATGTGATATTTAGGTAATGAAAGTTGTTCCTTAGATTTCTTCTCATTTATTTTCTTATATTTTCTTTATTAAATATGTGATATTTAGAATATGTGATATAAATATGTGATTGAAGTTATAAAGACTTCCTCATTAAAAGTGTTAAAAACTCTTTTCTCGACCAATTTTGAACATGTAAATGGATTTTACGTACATATTTCATGAGTAAGAATATGAGTCTTTAACTACTTTTGATGAGTTATATGTATTCCCCCCTCCCTTCCCCCCCCTCCCCCCTCCTCTCCCTTTTCCTATTTTCTTAGAAGTCCTATAGAGCTTTCACAAACTTTGTAAGACTTTCCTTTTGAAATGATAGCAATCTATTCTTTCTAATTAATAGCACGGATTTGAGTATTAATTTACTCTTATTCCCCAAGAGATGAATATAGATTTTTTTCTATTTCTTTGATTTGGTGTTACGTAGCTTTAATTCTTATACTTGTTAGATTATCCATTTGATAGTTTTTGGTACATATGCATCTGTTGGAAAGGTTTTGCTTGTTTTGTCTTGGTTTGGCTGCATGAAAAACAGTAGTTCCCAAATAAGTAAAATAGAGTATTTCTCAAGCAATAAATAAGGCGTTGTCTAGCAGATGATTGTAGTTTTCAATTAAATCTCTTTCGTATATTCTTATGATTTTGCTGTAATAATTTCCAATCCCACGTCTTTTCTTTTTCTTTTTCTTTTTTTCTTTTTTTTTTTATATTCGGCTTTGTAATTATTCGATGTTATAACATATATATATATATCAAATCTATACTTTGCATCCATATTTCATGCATTTAGATTCGGCTCATTTACATCTGTGGGTTTAACAATTATTGTGTGATTATGTGCGCTACATCATGTTTTTGAGATGATTCACATGTCATGTTTTAGTAGCTGAATCTCTAGTCGCATTTTGTGTATGTATTACATTAGGATTTTATATATAAGATCATGCATGTTTTACTAACTTTGTTTGTAGCTATTCACGAGACGTCAGTAAATATGTAAGTTTTTATGCTTAGCATCCCGCTTGTGTGTATTTTTCTTACTATGTTTAAGTATCCTACCATGAGGCTTTGCTTACTTGATATAACTGTATGAATGCTGATAAATGGAGATTGTGTTGCTTAATTTGGAATGATGTTGATTTTTATGTTTGTAAACTCAATTTCTTTAAGTTGTACATCTTCAAAACTCTTTCAAAATACATGAAATCAAATTGTTCCAAAATAAATGACATAGTCTATACTTATTTGCTTCACATAGTAAATTTTAGGATTTATTAAATAAATCAAAACATGAACATATAAAAATAAATTTTATATCATGGTTTAGTAGAGGTCGATTTTTGATCGGGTGAGCGGAGGTGCTCAATTAATGACCTTTCCCTCTCATACCTAAGGTTCCAAACCAAGCATCCTTAGTTACGACGAACAATGGCCTTGGCATGAGTCACAGATTTCCTAATTTTTCTAAAATATTAGGTGGGGACTTTGAAATCTGGTGATGTAGTCCATTTCTGACAAAGGTTTTGTAATAAAATAGATTTTCTATAGAAGTTGTCAGATTTGGATTTTCATCTACGTTTCACATTGTACTCGTGAGACTAGATCAAAGAAATTGAGGATCTGAACTATTTAGCACGCACGGATACCCCCCGGGAGACCCTAAACACAGTTTTTCGTGCAACTTTATAGGAAACAAGGTTGTGGTGACCGCTCGAGCGTAGAAATAGTCTCTCGAGCGGTGTGCCTTGTACGCGAAGAAGCCAAAAATGCCTTTACTCGAGCGATGAAAAGTTTGCTCGAGCGTAGAATCAAATCTCCTAGTATTTTTGCAGGCCTAACCAAGTACTGAGAGATGCATATCTTCACTCAAGAGACCAATTGTGCGCTCAAGCAGTCCAAGCAAGAGCAAGGAACAAAATTAGATTACACAATGCGTTTATTCGTGGAATTGCCAACCAAAAGGGACCTAACAAAAGCAAAGAAGGTATTATAGGAAGTAATCCCATTTGCACTACTATGGTCTATTTGGAGTTTAAGGAATCAATGTCTGTTTAATAACATACAACCAGATTGGGGTGAGCTAATTGAGTTAATTAAGCATCATGTAGTGTCTTGGCCTAGTGTGAAACCGGTTACGATATTTAAAAATAAATAAATAATATTTAATATATTTAATATATCGTTTATAAAGTTTTATTTTAAAATCAATATAAACCTTAATTCATCATTTATGGAGATTTATTACATAATAAATCTATTAATATTTAGTGTGTTTTAATTTTAAAACTGTTTTATTATTTATGGAGGCTCAATTCCATTGATTACAAGAATTCCTATATAAACCTATATTTCTCAACTAATGTGGAAGAAGGATTTTTGAAAAGAAGAAAAGAGATATCAAGATATGGTTGAAAAGTGTTTTGTAGAGAGAATAAAACATTTATGAAATCAAAGACTTCAACGTTTCAACCCTCCCATCAAAAAAAAAAAAAGTAAATGGCATTGTTGATGGGGATGGGAATTATGCTTTTGGGGTTGTTTAGATGCTTGGAGAGTTTGTTGGAAATGTAACACTAGTAGGTGTAGGCCACAAAAAGAGAAGCCATAGCTGCATACCCCTCGCTTTCTCTCTCATCATGTCGTCAAACACTAGGGTTTTTGCTTTCTCAGCTTGTTCTCCTACTAGTGCCCCTCTGAAGTGAGTCGGCACTCACAACGGAAGCTTCCACTACGATGAAAATAGCCATCTACAACAAAAATGCATTCACTTATGGTTTAAGAAATTAATAACAAGCAATTGAAAATCTAATTCTCTACTTTGTAGTAAAAAGCCAAATTATAATCAAAATGAAAAAAAAAAAAAACAAACAAACAAACAAACAAACAAACATGCAATTCAAAAAATAAACTTAGACAGGTAATGAGATAACGACCTTTTGAAATACAGACTTGCTCGTTTGAGGCACAAAGATGTTTGCACCCAATATGTTTCCACCTCTTGAAGCTATACATTCTGGTAACAGATCTGAGTATAGATTTAATAGATCTGAGTACACCACCATCATCTCGTACAGATTTGAGTGTGGGCTTCTCTTCAGCAGCTTCGCCGGAGTTTATCGATGACGATGACGATGACGTAGCGAAACCCTAACCCTCCAACAATTGCGGCGGAGTCGAAGCCATCTAGTATGTGGCAAAGAGCGATGCTAATAACCAGGCTCTGTGGCAAGATCAACGGTGGCAGTGGCAGTGGGTTCGGTGGCGATGAGAGAGAAACCTGTTGATATTTTCCCATAATAATACATGAAAAACAAATAAAATAAATTAAATAGAAATGACAAAATAATTTTTTATTAAAAGGATGAAATACAAAATAAATGATACAACTAAAAATACATAAATGAATTAGATTGCATTACTAATAGAACAAATTATTAACACGGATAACTAAATATTAGAACTCATCTTTGTAAACTAAATATTGAAAAATTTAAGAACAAATGATAAGAAAAGAAGCAAACCAAAGCCTACACTAGACAGTTTCCTTAAAACAGATTCACCTCCCGATGGATACTCTAGGTACGCCGACATCTATCTCTCAGGATATGACGGTCAAAACCAGTTAATACAGAAGCACCTTCTGAATAGTTTCGGCGAACTTGACAATGGATACATTATCTCTAACAAGAACCAAAGAAGAGGCAACCAAAAGAAGAAAGGAAAAAAAAAAAAAAAAATTTGGTGTAAAAAACCATCTCCAACTTTTTATCTGAAAACATCATCTCCATTTTCCATCCAATATCTCTCCAAAATTATTCTCCCAAGTTGGAGGGGAAAGGCCTCTATTTATACAAGTAGGAGAATCCCTAGCCATGAAGGCTATACCGCAATAGGGCTATCAAATGCCATTAATCAAGGCCATCAACTCTAGTCATTAGGACTAGAGTTACAAAGGTTGAAAACCTATGGCCACTAATATGGTTATAGCAGTTCTGGTTTAGACCTGACCCATTCGTTATTCTAGACTCGGGTTTTATGGCTTCGTATTGTTATTCATGTCTCTTTCCTCTATGCTTTCTTGAGTGTGGTTATCGAGTTGTATTGATTGCGTTTGGAATATGTTGGTAGCTTGGTTTTTAAACTTTTGTTGCCCTGGATTTTACTCCTCCACTCGAGCTGCCATTCTTGCACTCGAGCAGGCTTTGTGAATTTTCAGTACTTTTGCGGGTCTGCAAAATTACTGGGAGAATGTATTTTGCGCTCGAGCGGTGTTTCCTACGCCCGAGCAATCGTGCACTCGAGTTGCCATTCTTGAGCTCGAGGGATGGGCTTCTGTCTGCAAAACTGCTGGAAGTGTGTATTCTATGCTTAAGCATCACTTCCTGTGCTTGAGCGATGATGCTCTTTTCATTGTGTCTTGGCGCACAAGCCTAACTTCTTGCGCTCGAGCGATAATCATTTTTGTGTCTGACGCTCGAGCGTTAACTCTTGCGCTCGAGCGGACTGTGCGTATAACAATTTGTAAAAGTCATTTTTTACATCACTTTTTTATCTTTCTCTCTTTCTAAAACTTTTCAAAACCCTAGATCTAGAGCTTCTCTCTCTAAAACTCACCATCTCTCTACATTTTCACCTAAATTTAGTGGTTTCTCTACTCGTGTGCCTTTGTTAAAAACGTAGGGCATCTCAAGGGCTACATTTTCATCCGAATAGAGTTGGATTTTGGCTTCATCCGAGTTTCTTCCTTGCTTTGCTCGTCTTCTAGCTTTGAGGTAGGGATTTTCTATACTCCTATATGACTTTTAACTTAGCTATTTGTTTCGTATAAACACTATTGCGATTTTGAAGGATTTTGAACAAACCTAGGGTTTTGATTTAAAATCAAAAGAGAGGTTTACAAATGGATGTATTGAAAATGGTTATGGGAGTGAATATGAGGTTATGTTGTAATAAAATAGTTGATTTTGATACTTGGGTTGGATTTTGAAAGAAAATGGAGTTTGCCTTAAAATGTCTCAAATATTTATTTTGTATAAATAAATGGTATTGGTATTAGAAATGTGAAATTGGATGGATGTTTACATAAATGGTGGAGTGGGATATGTATTATCTCTCACCTATGAAAATTTGGATAGTTTATCTTCTTTCTTCTTCTTTTTTCTAGAGATTATATATCTGTTTAGAAATATCTGTTTTGGGCTATCGGTGAAAGATAGCTATGACTATTGTAGAATTACATGAGGATTAGGTGAATTGAAATTAATCTCTCATCGTTATCATTAAATATGACCATGTCTTTAATACATTGTAAATGTATGATGTTTGGGAGAAGAAATGAAATGTACTCCATGTTTGGGAAAAGATAAGGGATGTACTCCATTGAATTAAGTTGGCCTATGTGTCCAGGGTGAAAGTCCCGAAAATCACGCGTATACATGGGTGTCGATTCCCATGGACAAAATATCTGTAAAATGGCAAATAGAAGTGATTGTATGACGGTTGTATTGGTTAGAGACCTATTGAGTTGTGTTCTCAGTTTGGTGGTCTAAATGAAATGGAACTGATTTCATGAATTGAAATACACAGTTGGTACTGCATGGTTTTGCAAACGAATTATGAAACGGTTTATCAATGGCATTGTACTTGCATATTACCCTTATATCTTCGTTAAGTTTCATATGTTGTATTAAATTATTTCTACTGGGCTTTGGCTTACCCTATATGGGAAAATCATTTTCAAGTGTTGGTGATATACCTCCACCAAAGGCTTAGCTTAGGAGGACCGTTAAGCTGAAGGCTCATCTTGTTTATTTTGCTTTTCAATCATTTGTATAAGCCTCAGGCTTTATCTGTTTTCAGCTTAAGACTCACTTTTGTTGTACTTAAGCAGTGGCTTGGAAAGATGTAAGCCACCAAGGCATATGACAAATTCTTTAGCTCTCTTTTGTTAACATCTAGTAAATGTATATCAAACTCTGATTCATGAAAGCATGTCGTTTCAATTATACTTTTGCTTATGAGATTGGTTTATCGTATTTATTTTGGGGCGTTACAATGGTCATCAACTCCATCATCAAAAAATGTGAGTTACAAAGGTCTAAACCTCCCATGTGCTTAATATGTACAAATAAATATGTATATAATGATGTTTGAATAAACTAACTAGATGGGTCACAAAATGGATACTAATGTTGGGTCATAACCCGATCCACGCCCAATTCTCAAACACATGCACAAACTAAGCCCAACACAATATAGCTTAGCCCAAGCTCAAGATTAAGTCTGAGTCCAAGTCCAAGACCAAACCCAACACATGCACAAGCACTAGCACAAACACAAGTCTAGGCCTAGTCCAAACTAAGACTAATTTCAAATCTAAGCCCAATTTTTATTGATGCCTACTTTATGAGACAATTCTTATTCACGACTCAATGGTTATGGCCCGTCATTTTTATATTGTAATCATCTCACTTGAGAGAATACAAAACCACTTAGACCAACCTCAACCGGCAGTTGAGTCCCATTTTAATTTTGAATTAAAGTTGTCGAAAAATCATTATTTTCCAACAAAACCGAGAGAGAGAGAGAGAGAGAGAGAGAGAGAGAGAGAGAGAGAGAGAGAAATGGACCTTTTGCGGCGGGGGCCATGAGTGTCATGACCCAAACCCGCCCCTATAAGTTTAGCATCGTAACCCGCCAGTAATTCGTAGATTACCGAAGGTCTTTTAAACAAAAATCAAATTATTAGGGGGCTAGCGGAAGCAAATAACAAATATACAATATCCATTGAGCTGTGTAGACTTACATGAGACAAGAAAAATTTAGTACTTTTCATATACATATATCATCACATCATTTCCGACATCATTATATATACAAATGAGACAAAATGGGACTCAGCCCTATTCACAAAATAAACAAAGGCTTGTTTAACCAAATAAGAAAACAAAAATTAAACTTTAATCACATAGCCATATCCACTTGATATATTCGGAACCTCCACGAGAGGCGCATAGGTTGGCTGACAAAAACATATTCCAAGCAGACTCTCTAAGCCTGGTCACGTGCCTGATCACCTACATACAAATAATACAGTGAGCTGGAGCCCAGTGAATAATAACAGAGTAAAGGATTTTAATGAATGATGTCCATGCCAGATTCAGAAATAGATTCATATTCATATTCATATTCAGAAATCAGAGTTCACAAATAGTCATACGTGGTACATCCATTAGCACTGGCAAATCCGATGACACATAATTGGGATGGCCATAAAGGCATACTGATGACTCATGTGAACAAAGACGTTTCCGATGACCCATAAAGGGACGTAAGATATCACATGATGCTAAGGATGCCACAAATATATTTCAGAAACTTGGACAATCATTCATTCATACAAAACATAACATTTCAGAAAAATTGATCATTTCATATCATTAGAAAATAATTAAAGTCAAACATAACTTTATAAAGTTATTACTCACAGATAGCTCCAGAAGTAGATTAGACAGATTTGACAAATCTGATAGATCAGGCAGACGATAGTGCGTGACATACACAAACATATAACATATACACATTAAAACACAATATCACTTCCTTGATCAAACTAGACTTCTCTTGTCTTTTTCTGGTTAAGTAATTCGAAATTCTACTATGCTTATTCTTTCTTTATTCAAATGAATCAAGTTCTCATTTCACATATTCTTTCATTACCAAATTCTTTTTTTTTTCAAGTAGACCGATTTCTTACTTGGCTTTTTAATCAATTACTACTAAATTAATGACTTATTCTTTAACCAACTAATTTATGTTGATTGTTAGCTTATTAATCTTCAATGAGCCATAAATCATGCCTAGAATGCTTTGGGAGGAGATAAGATGAAAATATAAACAAAATGTGATTTTTCAAAACATGCTGAAAATAGCCTAACCACTCGAGCCACCACTTGGTCGCTCGAGCAAACTGTGTTGTCTGCAAAAATACTAGACGGGTCGAAAGTACGCTCGAGCCAACATTTAGTAGCTCGAGCGACTAGCAAACAAAAGATAGGTTTGCTCGAGCCACCAATTGATCACTCGAGCGGTCTGTAAATTTTCTAGGTTTTCAAAACTGCAAATTTGGCTTCCAAATTTTGTTCCAAGACTTGGAGTCATGCATGGCTTGCTTGAAAACATGAAAATACTTTGGAAAGTACTATTACATGATCCCTTAAAAATCAATTTCCCAAAACTCAACAATTTTGTCAAAACTTGAGTTATTTATTCATTCATGCAAAGATTTTAAATTCTTTTTCTCTTGAGCAAATTAAAGCTATAAAACTCTTAGAAAATATTTGCATGTAATTTATGAAACTTAATATAACTCTAACTTTCAAAATCAAACCCAAAATAATTAATTTCTAAATAGACTTGAACGTAGCTCCAATTCTTCATTTTCTTGTCAAATTTTCCTAGAAAAACATTGCATGTATGTAATTCAAATAAAACTAACTAATTTAATATATATATATTCCAAAATTTGTTTAAATTAAATAAAACTCTTAAATTACATTACATGCATGGATTATGGATTAAAATCAAACCAATTTTTAGGTTTCAAATCAAAATCAAAACCTCATCTAGCTCCATGATTAAACCCTTTTCATGAACTCAATATTTTCAAAACTTTTTCTTTCTCTTTTTCATAGTGTAAAATTGAATGACTTAAATTCCTTCCAAATGCATGTAAAGATGGAGTCCAAATTCATGAAAAAATAACACAAATTAAACTCAATTAGTAAATATCGTAAATTAATTTCTTAATTCTTGAACCTAATTTTTCTTTTCATTATATTCAAAATTACACACAATTAGATTCTATTTCTTCTTGATTTGAGAGGTAGGGGAGGGTTGACTACAAGATTGGAGTTAGAAATCTTACATAGAGCTGTTGAATGATTGGATCTCTTTACAAATTTTTGAATCTTCTTTCTTTTCTTTCCTTTTTCCTTAATTTATCTTCTCCATTCCCAGCAAGTAGGAGCTGATTTGAACTCTCCCTTTCTCTCTCTCTGTCCTTCTTTCTTCCAGTACAATAAATGAATGATCCCACATTCTTGACTCAACATATGCCTATACACACATGCCTCTCTTGTTGCCCCCGCACCAACACACGTGCACACTTCTTGAGCTTCCAACATAACACTCACATGCACACACATACACAGACTTCTCTGCACACCCATACCTAAATTCACCCTCAACTCTCAGACCATTCCACAATTCAATTTATGATTAGGATTAATTTAATTAAGCAAAACTTAATCTTAATACCTCTTGATTAACACATAATTAAATTAATCATAATTAATCATCAATCCCACATAATTTAATTAGTTTAATTGACTTCCATTAGAACCCAATTAATTATATTTAAATTTATCAATCTGAATCAGTTTTTAATCAAATTTTCAAAAGGCTCCAAATATCAAATTAAACTTATTTTCATCATCAATTTTGGCTTCTCACATTATTAAGGCCTTCAATTTCAGATCAAGCTCAAAATCTTCATCAATAAATTACATACTCAATTGAATACCTCATAAATAAATTTCATTCAGAATAATCTTAATTCTCAATCCTCATACTTAATTAACTTCATTTTGGACCCAATTAATCAAATCTCAATTTTATAAATCTGAATCAAATATTAATTAAACTCCTATATGGTCCAATGCTCGAATTAAAATAATTCAATTCACCAATTATAATCTCTTGAGCCATTTAGACTTTCAATTTCTAATTCTAAAATAAATCGTCAATAGAATTATATATGAATCAGTCTTCATAATTTTTATAAATCTCAAATTAAATTAGAATAATTGATAATTAAAATTTAAATCTTCTTAATTGATTAAGTGTTAATTATTATACGTGGTGAGATCGTCACAACGAAAAAGAGAGAGAACGAGAGAGACGAAGTGTAGAGAGAGTGAGAGAACGGTTTGGTTTGAGGAGAGTGAGATAGATCTGAGAGTGTGAGATAGAATCACAGAGACAAAATAAAGTGGAGGGATATTTTGGTCATTTTAATAGAAATTTGTCCTTATGGAGATAAATGTTCTTTGGGTAAAGGAAATGTTAATTTGAATTTATGGATCGAATGGTCTTTTGAAATTACGATGTTTTTGAAACCCAAATTTTAATTGATTTTTGGCTACCAAATTCGCAAGCAACATGACAAGTTTCGTCCATACGTAGTTTCTTAAAAGAGGTTTAACTCATGCAAAACTCTATATCACATGATCACGTCCAGGGAAAATATACATATATATATTAATAAGTCTTAATAATTAGATTTAATTTTTATCAAATTTTATTAAAAATAAGTCATAATAAAATCATCGCTAAAAATAATTGTTTGTAACAATTTTTTGCATATATTGTTAAAAATTAACAATTAATGACTTTTTCATCACCATTTTTACAAATTGTCGCTAAAACTTACAATTAGTGACTTTTTCGTAACGAATTTTTCAAACTGTCTCTGAAAGTTGAAAATTAGTTATTTTTTTTTTGTGATGATTTTTTAAACTGTCATTAAAATTTATAATTAGTGACATTTCTTGTAACAAAAATTTTAAATTATCATTAAAAATTAATAATTAGTGACATTTTTTAATAGTATTTGATAAAAAAATATTAATTCTTACAAAATTTATTGAACAATAAACTTATTTATTAAGACTCATACCTAAGTCTTAAAAAAAAATGATAGGGCATTGCAGGGATTGAAAATTACTTTAGACGAATGAAGCAAGCAAGTTTTCGGTAATTTCGAGGAAAAGACCAGCGGTCTACAACATAAAGTTCGCGAGATTGAATTATTGCAAGAAATCAAGGGAATTGGAGAAAAAAAAAATTATGGGATCTCAATAAAATTGGGGGAATGAATTAGCGACAAAAATAGCAGGAGTTGAGGGACAGAAACATAATTTTAGTGGTCGAATTAAAAAAACAGATTTAGTTTATTTATATTAGCATATGAACCCGTACGATGTATGAGCTAAATAAATAATTAAAAATAATTTTAAAATTAAATAATAACATAAGGGTAATGGTAGATATATCAAATTTTCTACTAAATAAATGGCAATTGTCTCACATGAGTGTAGGATCCACACTCAAGTTATACTGTTGGTCATTTATTTAGTAAAAAAATTAGGATCTATAGCATTTTTCATAACATAAAATTTATTTAAATAGTATAGAAAAATAATTTAGAATGAATTAAATTTTAACCATTTTATTAGAATATATATATATGTGTGTATATATATATTGTAGTTATTATGTCATTAATTGTATATTTTAAGTTCACAATAAGAAATAGATGTCATAAAATAAAAATAATTGGCAAAGATGAAAAAAATAGAATAAATTACAAAAAAAAAATAATAATAATGATAAAATAAAAATAAATTTCATTTTATAAGTTTTTTAGTTTTAGTTTATTTTATATTAAAGTTTGTTATAAAACTTAAGCATATATTTTAGAAATAAAACAATATATATATATTGGTAAAATCGTTAAAATCGGTCAATAACCAATTTACACAAAAATTAATTAATTAATACTTTTAAATTTTATTTTATTTTAAAATTTAAATTGTTTTCAATTGAAACATGCATAACACTACTGTGATAACCCGGTACGTAATTGGCCTCGTCCTCTTGAGTTATCTTGGATTTATTTTCGTTAGAGTGTCAGGTCTAACTTGGATCCTTGATTAGTGGTTTGGGTTATTGTATTTGAAAACTTTTCTCAAAATTCTTGTCCTTGTTTATTTCTGTGTCAAGTTTCACACGTTTTCGGAAGGTATGGGGTTGGATTCGGGGTGTCTCGAGTTGTGTTGGGCTGATTGCGGGCTTGGAGGATGAACTGCACGTGCAAGGGCTTGGGCCGCACGTGCGGTGAAGAGGGGAGCTGTCCTGGCACATTCTGCATTATGTGCAGCTGCGGAGGGAGGTGCGGAGAGGAAGCGCCGCACGTGTGGGGTGGTGAGCTGCACGTGCAGGGGAGGTCGTCGCACGTGCGGGAGTCCGCTGATTCCGAAAATCTGCCTTTTGTTTCCTTCTTGGGCTATATGTATACCACTTTTTGTATATTTCTCTCTCTAAAAACCCTTTTCTCCTCATCTCTACATTTCCTACACCAAACAAGATCAAATCCTTGATTTCTTTAAATCTATTGGATTTTTGACTCAACATCCATCACTAAAGTTGGATAACTTCTCAAGGGCCTCATTTTGTGCGGTAGAAATCGAGTTTTAACACCGTTGATTTTGGGGGTTTCATCTCATTTCTTCTTCAAACTTGAGGTAGGAATCTTCTTAGAGTTATATATATATATTTGCGAGATTTAGTTGATTTTCGAAATTCCTTTTTGATAGCTTTGAAATTTGATTGTTAGCTCAAGAATGTGGGTGGTTTGGGAGTGATTTTCCTCCTGCTGCCTTTTAAAAATAATTTCTTAAGAGTTTTAAACTACATTGATTGAGAGAGAATGTTTTTGAAGAAATCCTTCCAAATGATTTGGGTGTGTATGGTTGTGATGAGAAAACCTAGAGATTTGAGGGTTTTGAAAAGTTGTTGAGAACCCACGGATGACATTATTTTTATATTATCCTTTTGTGCCAAAATGGATAAATGATTGGAGAATTTCTCATCTATATGTATATAAATGGTGAATTTCATGAAATATGAGAAGTGTTGATTTTGGAAGTTGTTGTACAAAGATGTTGATATAGTCTTGAAATGACTAAATTAATGAGAAATGTACGAAATGTGGAAATGTTGTTATTTATTGATAGATTTAAATGAATATGTGGTTATTTGGTGAATTAGCATTGAAATGAGAAATGAAAATTTTGATTAATATGGAATTATTGTTTGAGATATTGGAAAGTGGAGAGACGTTATGTGGTATTGATAATTGTTGCATTGCATATCCATTCAATTGCTTATTACACATTTTGAATTGAGATTGGAAACTTTTGCATTGACAAAAGAAAGTTTGTAAATAAATTTTTATGGAATTGCTTTGGGATAAATATGTTGGTAAGTCCGGATAGAGGGTATATATTAAATTGATTAAGTTGGCCTGAGTGTCTGGGGTAAAAGACTGAAAACATACGCGAAGAAGGTACCACTTCCCTTCTAGTTAGCAACTGGTAAAGTGGGGTTTTGGTAGTGCTATTTATGCCTACTTGTAGACACCAATCTAGGGATTACCTGTGTTGTATTTACCTCCCCTTGAACTAAATTGATAATTTTTTTTTTAATTGTTGAGATTTTAAGTTAGCATTGAGCATGATGGTTTTCAAAGGATGAAAATTTGATTTTCTTTCAGAAGCATGGCATGGCATGTGCATTTCATTTTGGGAAGCTTGTATAAAATGTATATACTTTGTTAAGAATTTCCTACTGGATTTTGTGCTCACCCCTATGGGCTTTTGGTGTAGAAAAGGATGTGGTGATTCTGCCAAATTAGGGCATGGACGTATATGTTGAGAGCATATGGCTCTTATTCTTGTTGTGGTATATTTTGCTAGCCAAGGGCTATAATTGTATGGGTTTTAGAGACCATTTTTGTGTAACCGGGCTTAAGCTTTGGAATTTGTAAGCCCTTGAGGGCATTTATTTATTTTTGGATTTGATGTTCTACATGCTATAGATTCATGCACTAGAAATCATTGAATGTATAATTCGCATGTGGAACTATTTTGTACAAACCTTATGATCATGTAATGAAAGTGTTGGGGAATTATTCCGGTTTACCATACAGAGCCGTGATTTGTTGTACTACCTTTATGCTTAAATTTTTGGAGCGTTACAATTATAATATTAAATGAGAGCATATGTTACTTTATATAACTGATGAAACAACTCACTTTTTCTTTTTCTTTTTTCCCGATATGGGATTGTGTAAAATGAAATTTAACAATTGTTCAGGCCGGAAGTTATTTTGAATCAAACAATATCACTCATTTAATCTTTAATTATGTCAATCTTTAGTTTATTTCGAATCAAACAAATCTAACCAATATATTTTAAGAAAACTGCTAAAATCATGGTTAAACCAACGAATCAGCCAAATTAAAAATGATTTAGCCTAATCGGTTAGGTTAAAAGACCAACCAACTTTCACAAAAATTAATTAATTAAAACTTTTAAATTTTATTTTAAAATTTAAATTGTCTTAAATTGAAACATGCACAACACTACAATATTAAATGAGAGTATAAGATTCACTTTATATAAAGGAAACAACTCACTTTTTCTTTTTTTTCCCTATGTGGGATTAAAAAATAAATCATATCATAGACTAATTAGAGTTTTTATTTTAAAATTTAAACTGTCTTGAACTGAACTATGCACAACACTATGATATTAAATGAGAGTATAAAATTTACTTTATATAAGTAAAATAACTCACTTTTTTTTTTCTTCTTCTCCCGATGTAGGATTATAAAATAAATTATAAACTAATTCGAATTTTATTTTTACAAGGCTATATGGAAAAAAAATTAATGTTTTAAAATTAATAAAATCCGTATGAGAAACAGCAGTTAAACCGGTTAATCAATCCAACTAAAACGGTTCAACCTAATCGGTTAGGTCAAATAACCAACCAACTTATACAAAAAGTAATTAATTAAAACTTTTAAATGATATCTTAATTTTAAAATTTAAACTGGCATGAATTTAAGCATGTACAACACTACAATATTAAGGTTTACTTTATATAAGTAAAACAACCCACTTTTTTTTTCTTTTTTCCGATGTGAGATTATAAAATTAAAGTTTACAATTATTTGGACAAGAAATTTATTTCTAATCAACCAATCTCAGTCGTTCAATCTTTAATCAGATCATTCTTTAATTTATTTCAAATCAAACAAATCTAATTAATATATTTTAATAACACTGCTAAAATCGTAGTTAAACCAATGAATCAGTTAGATCAAAAATGATTTAGCCTAATCGGTTAGGTCAAAAGACCAACCAACTTACACAAAAATTAATTAATTAAAACTTTTAAATTTTATTTTAAAATTTAAATTATATTAAATTGAAATATGCGCAACACTACAATATTAAATGAGAGTATAAGATTGATTTTATAAAAGTAAAACAATTCACTTTTTCCTTCTTCTCCTAATGTGGGATTGTCAAATAAATCATAAACTAATGAGCTAGCTTAATATATGAGATATTGAAACTCTCGCAATGTTCCTTACTGAAAACGGTTCAACTTAATTGGTTAGGTCAAATGACCAACCAACTTATATAAAAATTAATTAATTAAAACTTTTAAATGATATTTAAATTTTAAAATTTAAACTGGCTTGAATTGAAGCATGCACTTCACTACAATATTAAGGTTCACTCTATATAAGTAAAATAACTCTTTTTTTTTCTTCTTTTTTTGATGTGGAATTATAAAATAAACGTTAACAATTATTTGGACGAGAAATTTATTTTAATCAAGCAATCTCAGTCGTTCAATCTTTAATCAGATTAATCTTTAGTTTATTTCGAACCAAACAAATCTAATCAATATATTTTGATAAAACTATTAAAATCGCGATTAAACCAATGAATCAGTCAAATAAAAAATGATTTAGCCTAATCGGCTACGTCAAAAGACCAACCAACTTACACAAAAATTAATTAATTAAAACTTTTAAATTTTATTTAAAAATTTAAATTATATTAAATTGAAACATGTACAACACTATAATATTAAATGAGAGTATAAAATTAACTTTATATGAGTAAAACAATTAACTTTTTCCTTCTTCTCTCGACGTGGGATTATCAAATAAATCATAGACTAATTAGCTAGCTAATGGAGATTTTTTTAGTTGTTTAAAATTAAGAAAATCAAAAAAATTAGTATGAGATGTTGAGACTCTCACAATACTTTTCACTAAAAACTCTATTTTCCTTATATAATATATAGATTGATATATAGATATGGGAGTATAAGCTTCATTTTATATAAGTGAAACAATTCACTTTTTTTATTTTTTTTCCCGATGTGGGATTATAAAATAAATCATATCATACACTAATTTGAGTTTTTTTTTTAAAAAAATTTAAACTGTCTTGAACTGAACTATGCACAACATTATAATATTAAATGCAAGTATAAGATTTACTTTATATAAGTGAAACAATTCATTTTTTCTTTCTTCTCCCAATGTGAGATTATAAAATAAATCATAAACTAGTTACAGTTTTATTTTTATCTGGTTAAATAGAAGTTAGCCAATTGAATTTTTTTTAATTGTTTAAAATTAAAAAATTAGTATAAGAAATCGTGGTTAAACTGACAAATCACTCAAACCGAAAATGGTTAAGCCTAATCGGTTAGGTCAAATGACCAACTAGCTTATACAAAAATTAATTAATTAAAACTTTTAAACACTATTTTAATTTTAAAATTTAAATTGTCTTGAATTTTTTTTTTTTTTTTTTTGATCAACAAAAATAAAAACCTTTATTGAAAATAAACCAAACAAAGAATTAAGTTTACATCAAAAAAGGGTGGAAAAGCAAAAACGCATCATAGCATACTACTCAATCCCTACTAGGTTGGCATTGAGAAGATAGCCCAATCATCTGCAAGCTCAACCACAAAAGATTGGAGAGAGACCAACCCAAGCAAGAAAAACAACAAAAAGCAAAACCCACAATAGCCAGGGTCACTGCAAATACAGCACCAGCAAAGTCAACAGAATAGACCTAGCAGAATCAGCATCAACAGACTTAGCTACATCAGAAGCACAACAGCAACCCCAATAGAGGCAAGACACAGCAGCAGTACTCATAGATGTAAAAACTCAGATGCACAGCTCAGAAGAATCACAAATGCACAATTGTGCACCCATTCTAGCAAACACATGAATCCATCCACCCATATAAGTCAGCAGGAACCACAAATACTGAAAGCAACCAAGGCCTATCCCAGCAAACCAGAATAGCACACAATCCAAACCAACATCAGACCAGCAACCCACGAAATTCCATACACTTGATACATAATCTGATCTAAGCATCAGACCAGCATCAACCAACTAAATTTGCAGAACTTAGCATACCAATGCATCTGCTAGCTTAGTAACCAAAACAAACACATCAATAGCAGAGCACTAGCAGGGCATAGCAAACACCATATTAAACATAACAAAATAGACCAATATATCAGACTACTAGACCATCACAGAGCACACCCTCATAACAACAACCATGCTCAGTCCACCCTCAACCATCTACACAGCTTCCAGTGAACACTGCTCCCATCTGTATAGCTTAGCTCACATTCCATCAAAGAGCAGCACCAGCTTGTCGATCCAACAACCACCAAATAGTAACAACCAGCATCCAATTCACATAACAAAGAACCGCAGCCGCAGCAAAATACTCCAGCACCAACAAACAGCAGACCAGCAAAAAGCAACCAGCAATATTCAGCAAAAACAGCAGCTACAACCAGCCAATATTCACCAAAAACAACAAACAACCGCAGCCGCAGCAAAATAGTCCAGCACCAACAGACAGCAGACCAACAAAAAGAAATTAGCAATATACAGCAAAAACAGTAGCTAGAAACCAACAATATATTAGCACAAAACAGTGTGTCAACTAAAACCAGAGCCCCTTTGTCTACTACAAATTGTTTAGAAGATCATGAATTGTGTACTCACACTTGGGAGAGTAAGATTTCGCCCACAAGATAATCCGAACTTTAACTAAATCACACAGCTCATCCAGATGGGGCTGAACCCCATTAAATATACACTCATTTCTTACCTTCCATAAGGACTAAATGAGAGCACATGGGATAGATTTCCACAACATCCCAATAAATTTCTTGAACTTAAGCCCACCAACACAGTAACCTCTCAATTGAACCAGGCACTACCCACTGAAGACCCCACCACTCTACAATATGTGACCATAATCTCCACACCACTGGGCACCACAACATCACATGATTCAACGACTCCCCTTCAGAATTACAAAACACACATAAAGTACTAGCATCTGCACTAATCACCCCAATCCTTTGTAAAAAATCTGCTGATTTAATTCTCCCTTTCCAGGCTAGCCATCCAAAAAATTAAGCTTTTGGAGGAGAGACAGTTTTCCAAATAATAGGCAGAGCAACTGAGACAAATCCAGCCTCCTGTCTATTATATACTGAAGCCACACTAAACTGTCCAGAAGGAGAAGCTTTCCATTTCAGGCAATCATCAACATTGGTGAGAACAATTGGAGCAGAATTAAGTTTTGAAATGAGTGCTCCCATTTCAGCCATTTCCCAATCCCTCAGAGGTCTTCTAAACTGGAAACACCACTCTACAGAAGCACCCCTTTGTACCAACATTTCTCGCAATGAAATATCACAATTTGAAACCAAACCAAACAATCTAGTAAAAGACTCTTTTAAGCATTGATTATCCAGCCACTTGTCCTCCCAAAACCCAATCCTATTCCCATTTCCAATAACAAAGTCCACATTTGAAAAATAGAAGTTCCTGAGATTGGGGTTGCAATCTGCTACACCAAGAATATCACACCAAACCCTTGATAATTTGCCTGAATTCTCCACAAATGGGAACCATCTTCCACCAGACATTGGATACTTGGAACATATTGCTCTTTTCCACAAGGCCTTATCTTCATTCGCAAACCTCCACCACCACTTGGAAAGCAAGCAATCATTAACATCTTTAATCCTCTTTACTCCCAACCCTCCATGATCCTTACTTTTAGTAACCTCCTCCCACTTCACCAAATGAATCTTCCGACCTAAATCCGAACCTCCCCACAAAAAAGTAGCCTGAACCTTATCAATCACCTTTGCCACTCCCTCTGGCATTTTAAACAAAGATAGATAAAACAATGGCAAACTTGATAACACTTATTTTATTAAAGTTAATCTTCCACTGAACGATAGCAACCTCCTTTTCCACCCTGCTAGCTTAGACTTAAACTTATAAACAACAAGTTTCCAACTTTGCAATCTCCTTAGACTAGCCCCTAAGGGCAAGCCTAAGTAAGTAAAAGGTAACTTGCCAGACTTGCAATGCAGTCTAGCAGCAAAATCCTCAAGAAGCCCCTCTTCCACACCTATCTCGTAAACACAGCTTTTATGGAAATTTATCTTTAGACCAGACATTAATTCAAAGCATCTGAGAATTCTCTTAATAGTGAGCACTTCCACCCAATCTACCTCACAAAAGATGATGGTATCGTCAGCAAATTGCAAATGAGATATGACCTCTTCACTAGCCCCTACCTTTACCCCTCGAATTAGTCCCAAATTCTTAGCTCTAGTAAGCATAACATTAAGCCCTTCTACAACAATATTAAAAAGAAAAAGTGAAAGAGGATCACCTTGTCTAAGTCCCTTTTCCGGACAAAATTCTGTAGTTGGAGACCCATTAACTAGGACTGAAACACGGGCTATAGTAATACACTCCTGCATCCACCCAACCCATTTCCTTCTAAACCCAAAGTTTCCAAGCATTGAGAATAAGAAATTCCAATTGACCAAATCATACACTTTTTCAAAATCCAACTTAAGAATCACCCATTTCTTATGCGATCTCTTCCACCAGTCCACAACTTCATTTGCAATCAACACCTCATCAAAAATATTCCCCCCTTCAAAAAAGCTGATTGTGCCTCACTAACCACCCTCGGTATAACCTACTTGAATCTGTGAACAAGAACTATAGATAAGATCTTGTAAGCTGCCCCAATAAGACTTAGCCTCCGTTTGGGAAGTGGGTTGACTTTTTGGCTTTTTGACTTTTTTGACTATTTTAGCCTGGGGCTAAAAAGCTTGGTTCGGGAAGGGTTTTTTGGCTTTTTTTTCTTTTTGACTTTTTGGTGAGGTGTCTTCCTATTAAATTACCGAACTACCCTTCATCCACGTGGAATAATGATTCAAAAAATCTGGTCATCCACGTCACCCTCCGTGGAGGACCGAAATTGGTGTTCTTTTTTTTTTTTGTTTTTTTTTTTATTTTTTTATTTTGGATTTGGATTTGGCGTATTTTGCTTAATTTTTTTTTATTTTTTTTTATTTTGGGTTTGGATTTGGCGTATTTTTCTTAAACTTTTTTTTTTTAATTTATGTTTTTGCCATTTTTATTTTTTTATACATTAAAATTAGTTCTTGTTCTTTAATTTACGTTTTTTGCCTTATTTATTTTTATTGGTATACAATAACATTTTTTTTATTTATGTGTTTCATTTATTGTAAATTACGTGGCGAATGGTAATTTATGTTTTTATGTTTTTTTTTATATATATTTTTGAATGAGGCGTATTTTTCTCGTTATTTTTTTTTAATTTACGTTTTTGTCATTTTTTTATTCGTACACATTAATTTGTTTTTATATTTCAAAAATGGGTTTTCATGTGTTTTATTTATTTGTAAATTACATGGCAAATGGTAATTTCTGTTTTTTTTTTTTTTAATCTTTTTGGATGAGGCGTATTTTTGTCGTTCCTTTTTTTTTGAATTTACGTTTTTGTAATTTTTTAAATATTTTTAAATGAGGTGTATTTTTTGTTAAATAATTTATGCATTTTAAGTTTTTTTTTTTTTTTTTGCAAATGGTTTTTTCATGTGTTTTTTATTTTTATTTTTATGTTTTTTTCATTTTCTGTGAAATGATAAAAAGTGAGGTTTTAATTTATTATCCTATGTATTTTAAATAATTTAATTTAAATTTTATTTTAAATATTTAATTTTAATTTTAATTTTAATTTTAATTTTAATTTTAATTTTAATTTTAATGTTATTTTAATTTGATTTTAAATATTTAAATAAGGTAAATAATCTAAAAAATTTAATAAGCAAAAATTTAAAATAAATATTCAAAAAATTTAAATCGTAAAAATTTAAATAATTTAAATATTCAAAAAATTATTTGAACAAAAAAATTTTAATAATTTAAATATTCAAAAAATTTAAATAATTTAAAATGTTAATATTTTAAATTTAAAAACAACTCTATACTCAAATCGTAACCAAACACATAAAATAAAACTGAATTAATAAATTATTTTTAAAACTCATAACCAAACACATAACTCGAAACGTCATACTACTTTCACAACTCTACACTAAAAAAATAATCAAATACATAATTTAAAAAAAATTAAAATATTTAAAAATATTTTTATAAATAGAGTTTGGATTTATTTTTATAAAATATTTTAACAAAAAACAAAAAAATGTTTTTAAATTTTTTTTTTTTCAACTTTCTTTGGTTTTCTGGGAAAATGTGTTTTTTTGGGGAAAAGGTTGACATTGGAGTCTTCTTTTAGAGTAGCCCAAATAGCCCAGGGGTAAATTGGTAGTTTCATCCCTCTTTGTGTGGAAGTTATGCTCCAAAACAGAGGCTTTTTGTGTTTTGTCCGTTTGTGGCTAATTTAGCCAATTTTGTCGGTTTGTGGCTAAATTAGCCCACAACCCACATGCCAAACACAGGTTTATTGGATGAAAATCAGTAAGGCCCGATGGGCAATCTTTTTTTGGAACCAGAGTAACAAAGGAACTAGTAAGACACTTAGCCAATCTGCCATCACAATGGAAATCATTGAAGAATGGAACCATCTCCACTTTCACCACCTTCCAACACTTTTGAAAACATAACAAATTAAACCCATCTGGCCCAGGGGCCTTATTCCCATCGATCTCCTTAACAGCTGTCCAAATTTCAGATTCTGAGAAGGCAGCTTCCAACTCAACCTTATCTTACTTCCAATTGATTTAAAAACTCCTCCAAGCTTAGGCCTGACCTTCCAAGATTCCAAGAATAAACCTCGGAAATGTCTATAAACTTCTTCCTTAATAATCACTGGATCTTCGATCAAATTTCTATTAACCATCAATGAATTTAACGAATTCTTGCTTTGCCGACAAGATGCGATGGAATGAAAGAACTTAGTGCTTTTATCCCCGTTCAATGTCCATGACAATCGTGACTTTTGAAGCCACATCCATTCTTTTTTCTTACTTCACTTTGGCACTTCACGTCTAAGTTCCCGTCTTCTTCCTACCCCATCATCATCAAGATCTCTAATTTCAGCAACTAGGTCCAGCTCATGTAATTCATCCTCAGAGGCTTTAAGCTTATAATTGACATCACCAAACACTTCCATATTCCATTGTTTCAAGGATGCCTTGATTGCTTTTAACTTGGCAAAAACTTTATACCCTGCCTAACCTGATACCACTGTGCCCTCCCAGGCTGTCTTTACAACAGAAATAAACTGAGGATGCAAAACCCAAGCGTTAATGAACCTAAATGGTCGTGGACCCCAATCTCTTGTATCCTCCATTAGAACCACTAGGCAATGATCAGAGACTCTTCTAGGAAACCCCCAAACTTTGAATTTGAACATTAATAGCCACTCAGGAGACATAAGAAACCTCTCAATTTTGCTCCACTTTTCTCTCTCTGCAACATTACACCAAGTATACTTCCTTCCAAGCATACCCAATTCAACAATCTACATCTGATCAATGAAATCATTGAAATGCTTCATACCCCTCTCCCTTCTAGAACATCCTTTTCTCTCTCAAATATTCCTAATCTCGTTAAAATCCCCCCCCCCCCAAACACCAAGGAACATTGAAACTGGCCTTTAAGCTTGTAATAGACTCCCATACTAACTCTCTTCTAGAAACCTCATTTGGTGCATATACATTCATCAGCACACACAAAAAAGATAGAGCAATAGTACTTGACAACAAAATGAAATTTCGGTTGCAGCAACACCTAGACAATGCAAAAACTGATGGCTTCCATATACACAGCAAACAACCAGATGATCCATCCGAATCCACCACCACAAAATCCATCTCCTCCCCTGGCTATAATGACCGCACTACTGCCTCCGAAATTTCTGCTCTCTTTGTCTCTTGAAAACACACCACATCCACTCTCCTTTCATTGAGCACCTATTTTATCTTCTAGTGCTTCCTAGCCTTCCCAAGCCCTCTAATATTCCATGTGAGCAAAATCATTGGAAACAGTCTAACTCCCAAAATCTCCAACTTCGGGTGTTTAGGGCAGATCTACCCCCACCCCCTGAAGAGTCTGATTTGCATCCTTCTTCTCTAACTCCACACATTTAAGTAATAAGTCCTCTTCACAGCCCTCGAACTACATACCCAGTGCTTTACCAACCTGTATAGTCGCTTGTGCCTCCCTATGCAGTACACATTCTCGATTCTGAGATCAGCTGCCTGATAAGGATGAAGACAGTGCTACCATTGTTGCTCTACACACCGCTCCTCTATTCCAGTTGCCCAGAGGAATTGGTCCCTTTTTTCTTGCCAAACCAGCACCTCTTGCCAATCTACGAATCCATCTTGAATCAGCCATTGACAATCTCTTCCTTCCCCTTACCCTTCTCTTCTTTTCTTGCCCAAGTTCGTCCCTTCCTCCCAACCCCCACAGTACCCACAATACTAGATGTTGGACCTAACCGAAGACCAACATTATTTTGGGCTTTAACACTTTTATGACCCAACACACTCCCTTCTCCAAAATTGGAAATAATGGGCCTGTCTAATGGCCCACCGATATGGGCCTCTTCAACATTCACCACTAAATGAATTCCTGGCCTACCCGCCTCTGTGCCACTAAGACTTTTCAAAACTCTTGGAGTGATAACATCCTTTTCAATAGCCTGCTTCTAGCCATTAATATTTAGATATGGGAAGACCAACTCAGCAGCCCCTTTTATACTCGAGACCTGCAGTCCAGCTACCTCATCATTACTATTTCCCATAACATTGTTGGTCTCCTCCACCACTGTGCCTACCTCATTCTACGTACTAGTAACTTCAACCAATTGAATGTTAGCCACCTCCTAAGACTTTGCTGACTTAGTAACACACCTGATCTGCTTTGCTTCTAGATCATCACCATCTATCATTCTGCTGATGTTCTGTGCTGGTTCGCCTTCCACCATGCCTCGGCCTCCATCGTTAACCACAACTTTACTCCACACCTTCGTTGGCTCACCCTTCTCATGGCCTATGCAATTGACAATGGACTCCAGGCTACCACCCACATTTGAACAACAACCATCCAAACACCTTAAAGGACTCAAGTTACTGATAGTGGCTTTATTAACTGTTTGCTCTTCACACACCAAAACTGAATAACTACTACCTTTACATTCAAGAATAATGGTGGTGTTAATATACTCCATACTCATTGTAGCCACACAGACCTTCCCATAACAAAATGAAGAGGGTTGACAAATATCCTCCTCCAACCCGATAACATTCCTTTATATGGTCCTGATTCAATTAAAAGTGTATTTGTTCCACACATTCAAAGGAACACCAAAGCACCTAAGCCAGACACATCTCTCTTGCTGAATATGCAGACCTGGTTCCCAAACCACAATCCACTCACACCATTCATCAAAACATTCCTTAATAAGTCCAAAACTTACCTTCATGATCTCTTGAGACTTGAAAGTTAACACAATGTCCCTTCCTCCACCACGCCTTACCATTGTCTGGCCTAAACCATTTTCATTCAACACCTTCTGAATGCTTTGGATTGAAACCTTAATCTTCAATCTCATAATCACACTTTCAAGCAACCACCCATGTCCATCTTCATTCACAGGGATAGTCATACCGGTCTTCTCCTCAGCCATGCCTTGCAATGCCTCCACAAACGATCGCTTCTCGAGTTTTGACCCTCGGCCATTAATCCTCTGATCACTAGACTATGGTCTCCTCAACAACTCCATCTTTTTGCTTCTATCATAATCAGCAAACTTCACTTGTAAACTCCTATCATCAACTCACAAACCATTTACTTTTTGGATTGCAATATTCGCTGCAGCTTGACAATCAAATCTAACAAATCCAAACCATGACTTTGTTACCTTCCTCCTTTTGAAGGGAAAGAACACATCCTTGACAACTCCAAACTTCTAAACATTTTAAACAAAACTTTTGCGTCCATTGAAGACGGTAGATTATCCACGAATACATTGAATAACCCATTATTACTCCTCCCATTGTTATGTGCTCCACCACTCTTCCTCTGATGAATCACTGGAATCCAGCGGCCATCCTGACGCTCTCCCATCTTCTCTCTCTCTTCTTTGTCCCTTAATTGCTTATTAAATTGGCTTAAATTGAAACATACACAACACTACAATATTAAATGGGATCATAAGATTCACATTATATGATTAAAACAACTCATTTTTTTCCCTTTTTCTCCCGACGTGGGATTATCAAATAAATTATAGACTAATTAGAATTTTATTTTTATATAGTTAAATGGAAGCTAGCCAATAGAGATTTTCTTAATTGTTTAAAATTAAGAAATTAAGAAAATTAGTATGAGGTATTGAAACTTTCACAAACCCCCTCACTAAAACCTATTTTCCTTATATAATATATAGATACATATGACAGTATAAGATTCACTTTATATAAGTGAAACAACTCACTTTTTTATTCTTTTCCTGATGTGAGATTATAAAATAAATTATAGACTAATTAAAGTTCTTATTTTAAAATTTAAACTGTCCTAAACTGAACTATGCATAACATTATAATATTAAATAGGAATATATGATTCACTTTAAATAAGTGAAACAATTTACTTTTTATTTCTTCTCCCAATATGGGATTGTAAAATAAATCATAGACTAATTAAAGTTTTATTTTTATATGATTAAATGGAAGCTAGTCAATAGATTTTTTTTAATTGTTTAAAATTAAGAAAACCAGTATGAGAAATTGCGGTTAAACCGGTGAATCAATCAAACCGAAAACGGTTTAATCTAATCGGTTAGATCAAAAGACCAACCAACTTATACAAAAATTAATTAATTAAAAATTTAAATATTATTTTAATTTTAAAATGTAAACTATCTTAAATTGAAGCATGCACAATACTACAATATTAAATGGGAGTATAAACTTTATTTTATATAAGTGAAACAATTCATTTTTTTCCTTCTTCTCCCAGTATGGGATTGTAAAATAAATCATAGACTAATTAAAGTTTTATTTTTATGTGGTTAAATAGAAGCGAGTCAATGGAGATTTTTTTAATTGTTTAAAATTAAGAAAATTAGTATGAGATATTGTAGTTCTCCCAAGGCTCCTCACTAAAAATCTCTTTTGCTTATTTAATATATACTAGTGGTCACTCGTGCGATGCACGAGATTTTTAAAAGTCAATAATTATTAAAAAAAAAATTCCTATTTGATTGTATTTTATAATATTTTTATTTAATTTGTGTATATAAATGTTACTTCACATCATTAAAAATATTTAATATTTCACATTATTGAAATTTTTTAAAAACTATCATATATTAAGTAAATCATCACATATATAATAACTAATTTTTCTAAGAATTACTTTTGACAACCAAAGCAGAGTAACAAAGACATATTATAATTAATCAAAATGACTAATGTTAAATAAAAGTAACACTAATTTTGTTTAATCAATAGTGGATATTATATTAATCATCCCATATTAGTGGTTAAACTTTTTTTTACATGCTATTTGTTTTTCGGTTATATTGATTCATTAAACATAAATAGGTTTGGAATGATTATAAAAAAAATAAATAAAAAAAAAGTTTGGAAATGCATTAAAGTTGAATTGACAAACATAAAGAATATAAATATTTAAATTATTCAAAAAAATTAACATTTTTAATATGAGATCTCTTCCATTTGCTCAAACTCTGAATCTAAATAAACAAATTTAAAAATTTTAAAAAAAAAAGAAATTTGTGGTTTAGCTT
Organism: Camellia granthamiana; assembly: GCA_036172215.1. Classification (NCBI taxonomy): domain Eukaryota; kingdom Viridiplantae; phylum Streptophyta; class Magnoliopsida; order Ericales; family Theaceae; genus Camellia; species Camellia granthamiana. Next base: position 30,050 of record JAXFYN010000925.1, read on the forward strand.
TCAAAGAAAATAAGTTTCTAAAAATAAATTTAATCATAAGTTATTTTAACAGGATAATCAACAATAAAAAATAACTTATGAGTACATTTAAAGTATAAACCCATATCTAATAAATTTTGATGTGTTTTTCATTTTCAATCTAACATCTGCACCAAAAAAAAAAAAAAAAAAAATTAAACACAATCAATAAGTGAGAGAGCTACAAATTGATAATAGTAGTGCTTTTAAAAGAAAAAAATAGAATAAAATCTCAATTAAATGACACATTATTAACAAAAAGAAAGAAAAAAAGAAAAATACAGATTGTAATAAAAAAATTAAAAATTAAATAATAATATCCATTTACATAAACTCACTTTCTCACAAATACAAAAACTCATGCAAGTACACATTTCATATGTAAAGCAAATATTTAAGATTTTTAGGCACCGAAAAGAGATAAAAAATGACTCAATGTTGATTGTAACCCCCCCCCCCCCCCCCAACACACACACCCCAATCTTCTATTCATGGTTTTATTTGTAGGAACTTGTTTTTATATTAAAAAGATTATGTTTAGACAAAAGATATAAATGGAATTTTATCCTATTTAAAATTTGTATGGATAATTAATTGATGATTTCAAAAGAAAAAATATTAAGTTCAACTTGAAGATAAACATTAAAAAGATTAAGCTGAAATATATGGGAATTCTATAACAAACTAACAAAAGATAAATATAGATCGTTAAAAAAATTATTATCTTTTTGGAATATTTATATCCCAAACTTAATCTTTTTTTATTTAAATATTTTGTTATCATTTATTTGAATTTTCATTTTGCAGTCAAATCTAAATAGTTATATTTTTATATTTTTTCATCTCTATTTTTTTGTTATTCAAACATAAACAGTTATCTTTTTTATTTTAAAAAGTATTTAACTCCTAATCTTTTTTATTTGAATATTAATCTTGTATTTGAAGTTTTATCAATTCAAAATATGGAATTGTATTAAATTTAAACTTTATATGGATAATTAATTGATGATTTTAAAAGGTAAAATAATAAGTTAAACTTGAAGATAAAATTTAAAAAGATTAAGCTGAAATATATGAAAATTCTACAACAAACGCACATAATATAAATACAGATCGTTAAAAAATTTATTATCTTTCTAGGATTTATATCTCAAACTTAATATTTTTTATTTAAATGTTATTTTTATCTTTTATTTTCATTTTTATTTATGTAATTTTATTATATTTAAAATTTATATGGATAACTAATTAATGATTTTAAAAGATAAAATATTAAGTTCAACTTGAAGATAAACTTTAAAAAGATTTAGCCAAAATATATGGAAATTCTACAACAAACTTATAAATTGTTAAAAACTTTACCATGTTTTTGAAATTTATATCTTAATCTTAATCTTTTTTATTTAAATATTTTTCATATTTTTATTTTTCAGTTCAAATCTAAATAATTATATATATATATTTTTTTTCTATATATATTTTTATCTCTATTTTTTTTTTGTTGATATATAAATACTTATCTTTTTATTTTAAAATTTATTTGACTCGTAATATTTTTTTATTTAAATATTTTTTAATTGTTCATATATGAATAGTTAACCTTTTATTTTTAAAATTAATTGACTCATAATATTTTTTAGGGTGAATTACATTAACAGTTCCTATAGTTTGAACCCCAAACTATATTCAAACTATAGGAACTTTTTTTTTTTTTTTTGATCAGTTTATTTTCTTTGCTGATAAAAAAAAAAAAAAAAAAAACAGTTCCTATAGTTTGGGGTTCATATCAGTTTGGTCCCTGACTTTTCAATTGTGACACATTTGACCTTGAATTTTGAATCTTGTTCCAAATAAGAACAATTGAAGATACCATTGTTTAAAAAAAGAAGAAGATACCATTGCTTAATTTCAAGGGCAAAATCGTCAATTTGATAAAATATAAACTAATTTTACAAAAATAAATGTTAAAAAAATATTTTAAAATTTTTAAAATTTATTTTTATCCATCAAAGATAAAATCATGTAAAATTGATAAATTTTTTACACATTTATTTATTTATTTATTTTACAAAATTAATTTTTATTATGTGTTTGGATGATGACCATGTAATGGGTGGTTGTTAGGATTATAATGTGTAATCGATATATTTAATATATGAAATATTTTTAGTTTTGGATTTTTGATTTAATGGATTGGTTTAATAATGATATTAAAGTTGTCACCATATTTGACTTTTGAAAAAACAGAAACTAATTTAATGAAAATAAAAACTACCCATTACATGATTATCATCCAAACACATAGTAAAAATTAATATGATATAAATAAATAAATAAATATATAAATGTCTAAAAGATTTATCAATTTTACATAATTTTATCTTTAGTGGGTAGAAATAATTTTTAAATATTCAAAAATATTTTTTTGATATTTAATTTTATCAAATTAGTTTATATTTTATCAAATTGACGATTTTGTCCTTAAAATTAAGCAATAGTATATTCAATTGTCCTTATTTGGAACAAGATTCAAAATTCTGGATCAAATGTGTCACAATTGAAAAGTTAGGGACTAAAGTGACACAAGCCTCAAACTATAGGGACCGTTAGTGTAATTTGCCCTATTTTTTATTTAGTTATTTTTTAATCTTTTATTTGACTCTTTATATTATTTTGTGATTGAAATTTGAATAGTTATCTTTTTATTTTTATTTTTTTTATATTTTTATCTCTACCTCTTTGTTGTTCATATCTAAATATTTATTATTTTATTTAAATATATATAATTCTTTTAGCTTTTGAGATTTAGATAATTGACAAATGATTAAAAATTAGGAAAGTGGGAGGGGGGAGATTTGAGAGGTAACAAGTAGGAGAGATAATTCGTCAGAATTTAGTACTAAAGGCATGTTTGATTGGAAGGACTAGAGTATGGGATTGAGATTATTAATCCGTGGGCTCAATTATCCCAGATTTGTTTTGACATTTTGTTTTAGGATTATTAATCCAATGAATAATTAATCCAACAAATTTGTAGGATTATTAGTAATTGGGTAGGGGTGAGATTGTAAATACCACACTAATTTGATAAGATTATTAACACCTCACTAGTAGTCTTGTGGAATTAAACATGGCCTAAGAGTTTGAAAAATTCTCATACTTCACTACATTTGCTTATATATATAATATTAGTGTAGTATATATATAGATATAGATAGATAGATTAGATAAATGAAATAAAGGTGTCGGTGTTATGATCAATGGTTGTGAAGCAACCACGTCAACATATTGTTATTTCAATCGGAAAAAAATTATGGAATATTTAAAATTTAAATTGCAATAACAATTATAGAAGGATGAATTTTAATGATGTGTTGTGACTTTATATATTTAAATGAAAATGTCCCTTCACTATAAGATATAACATTTTTGACGATTAAATTTTTAATTGTTAAAAATAAAAATTTAGTTGGCAACAGTGTATGACAACTAAATATTCTAATTAATAATATATCGATGAAGAAGATCTAAATCCAAATAAAATCATTAATCCAAAATAGAGTGATTGATTTGAATAGGTCAAAAGATATACTTCCTGTCAATGACAACTAACTTGGAAAAAAAAATGATGATAAAATAATATAAAAAACAATACATATAATGATCATTTTGTTTTGAACAAAATGAAGTGCTACTATTACAATCCTTTGACCCATTTTTCCTGTCATATATATTGCTCAATTTAAAATTGAATTTTGCTTCATGTCTATGCCTGCAATCTGCAAAATAAGTTTGAGTGCGCAGATCTTTAAAGGGAGACGGCTTCCAAGCCCACTTTCTTGGTTGTCATCACTTAGTCACTTCCTTTTCCACTAAGTGATCTCTTTTTGAGTAAATTACACTTTATTCCCATGAGGTTATGTTAAAAAACACCGATCACCCGGTGGGTGTAGTAGCAGTGGGTGTAGTAGCAGCAGCTTTTTCGGCAGTGGGTGTAGAAGCTTGAAGTCTTCGTGGAGCTTTCTTGTGTTGCAGAAGGGTGTAGAAGCATGGAGTTTTTCCCGGTGGTGGTGATGGTGTCCTCTCGGCCGGTGTGGGTATGGGGAGGTGGGTGTAGCAGCAACCTAGGGGTGGCGTGAGTTGGCAGCTGAGACGTGGGGCTTTGGGAGTTGTAGCAGCAGGTGGTGTGGGTTTTGTCAGAGGCATGGTCTGTGGTGTTTGTTTTGGTGGGTTGGCTAGATTAGTTTAGTTTTTGTAATGGGTGGTTGGAATTGCTGGGGTGTTGTCTGGTTTGTTTAGTTTGTTTTGGGGGTTTTGGTGGGATGATTATGTGGGGATTCATGTAGTTTATTTTTCCAGTTAAATTCTTCTTAACTTGGTTGTTTAAAAATCGAGAGGCTTAGGGGTTGGTTGTATGGGTGCGAGTAGCAGTAGTAGGGGTATTTTTATACTTCCGAATCTCTCTCGATGCATGTCATCTTCCTATACCTTTAATTTCATGCTGTTAAATGAAATTTTCTTTGCCGATCAAAAAAAAAAAAAAACACCGATCACCCTCAATGTTTACTTTGTCACACTAAACCCCCTTATGCTTGCTACCAAACTGTAACCATCAACATTTCCGTCAAACTTAACAGTGCATGTATCACACACTAAACCCCCTTATGCTTGCTACCAAACTGTAACCGTCAACATTTCCGTCAAACTTAACAGTGCATGTATCACACGCGCGACATAAATAATTGCAAGCATTGCTTCTGTCATATTTGACCACTTAATGGACAATTATAACTTTGTTTTCACTGTAAATTTGCAAAGACTATACTGGACACAATTCATCCAAATTAGCAGGTGGGTTTCTAGAGAGAGAAAGGGTGGTTCTGAGGGTGATAGCCCAGTTGAGTGAGTTCCATCCACCCATTTCTCCTTCGATTAGTGGCTGGAGGTGAGAGAGTTCTATCAACTCATTTCTCCTTTAATTGTTGATGCGGACAAGTTTTCCTCTTGTCCCTCAATTTCTCTACTATTTGTCTCATCATGTATTTGATTTTTCTCGTGATCAAGCTTTGATTTTGAAAGATTATGGAATTCTCATGACAGGCTTTGTTGTTTTAACAACTAAAAGTGCACTGTTTTCCATACCTTTTGGTGGTTCCTAATTCACTAATGAAGTTAAATATATATATCCATATAAATTTTTTGGTTAAGTGATTTAAAAAATTTACTTTGTTGGCAAAATTGACGAAGGAAAACAAATAATTTAGGAAAAATATTGAAACCCACATTTTTATCTACAATGACAGGATAAGCTATGTCTTCACTTAAGATCAACTTGTTTGTTATGTTATTGTGGTTGAATTGTAAAACTAAAATTATGTGTTTCTAACATTTTTCAGTAATTTATTCGACAAACAAGCTTGAGCATGTTTGGTTCACAAAACAGAGACACAAACAAAAGGGTAATGCAACGGAGCCCTGTATGTGTTTAATTTGAAATTTTGAGCGCTATGTTGCTTTTCTCACATTAACCAAATCTTGAACAAAAGCAATACAAAAAATGATATAAAAAATTATTGTTAGCAAGCTTGTTAAAGAAAGAAAAAAAAAAAAACAAAAAACTGGATTAGTAGAATCTGAAGAGAGTCTTGGTTGTTGCTTGTGCTTTGCATCAACTTTAACGAAACTTCTCTGCATTTTAGTTTAAAATGGTTGTGTATTTTTTCCCATTTGTCTCTTGTGTCTGTCAGCTTCGTCCACACCCAACACAAATCTTTTTTCTTGACGGGGTGGCGTGACAATGTGTGTTTCATGTGTATATAAATATATCAAGAGGGATTCATATATGGCAAGAAAGGAAAAATACTGCGGGAAAGAGATGAATAAAGATAAAGAGAGAGGAGTAGTCAATTGTGATTGTGATCATTGAATGTGGAAATTAAACAAATCAGTTTAACATGCTTAAAAATTATTTCACGGTTGTTTTGGTGTTTTTATATTTTTTGTCCAGCAATGCTAGGTATCATGAAAAGTCTTTCATGAAAATGATCATGAAAGATTTGTGATCTTTGGATTACACTTAAAACAAAACACTACACACTAATCAAAGTAATCTAAGAGTCACAAATTTTTCATGATCATTTTTATGAAAAAAATTTCATAATCCCTAACATTTCTCTTTTTTGTCACGTCTGTTTAGTTTTATACTTTGATACATACGAAAGTTCAGTGTCACAAACTAAACTTTAGGGTTTTCGTATTTTTTGACCCAACTTTAAGGGGGTAGAGTGTTATTTACCCTTTTTTTTTTTTTTTGGTGTATAATATATATATATTTGTGAATGTATTTCTCATGGCCATTCCCAAATGGTAATAGCAGAAACTTTGGTCTCCAAGGCAATAGGATATGAGACAGCCTCCCCTCGATTTCGGAAAACTCTTCGTAATATTGTGTTTGGTTAGAAAATTTGATAAAGAATCTGAAAAAGAAAAAGACAAAGATGTATGAAATTAGGTAAAATATAAGTATATTTTATTTAAATTTCACTTATTTTTTTTATTTTTAAATTTCTTTTCAAATTCTCCAACCAAACAAAGAATAAAGGGAATCTAGCATAAGGAGAATCTCAACCGCTATCAAAAGGTGGCTCGATCTGTGACGGTTAATGATTTGAATGTATGAACATAGTCACAATTTGCTCCATTTTCATCATAATCATCGCTACGAATTCTAAAATCTAACAAGTGAGATGAAGATATATAACATCAAGACTACAACACAGATATGAATGACTAGAACCCAGGGATGATTCGGTCGGCTGAGGAAAAAAAGAAAAAAAAAGAAAAAAAAGAAGTATTATCCACTAAGTGATTTCTTACCGTACGATCTCGGCTATTTCCACTTAGACTTTGCATCGTACCCAAAGAGTATGTCTGTAGATTGAGTTGAGAGAAGCACTATATAAGTCACAGAAACAACAGTAGAAGAGTCTGGATATTGTTTGGAATAATCTAAATAATTATATTTTTTAATTTTTAATAAAAAAATGTGTAAAAAAATAGAGAGATGATGTTATAAAAAAAAAATCAAAAAATAAAAATGCACTTATATAACACACCCCAAACAAGGCCATTTGGGTGAGCTTTTAATTGTTGATATCTCATTTTTGTCCTATTTTTAAAAGAATAAGGTTTGACAGGCAAAATCTCATCACTACAAATGTTTTATTAAAATTTTTATCAAACGTTAGGAATATTAAATTTTTTATAAAATATTTTACCAAATGTATCATATGGCTGAGTGTCACATAAGTGTGAGGTTCACATCCATGAGACATTTGATAAAACATTTTTTGATAAAAATTTTGAGACTTCTAACACTGCCAACCCTCCCCCCCCCCAAAAAAAAAAAAAAGCACAGAATCTTACCAAGGAATGAGAAAATTGCCGCCGATTGGTAACCACTTATTTAACCAGTTTTGCCCAAAAAAATAAAAAAATAAAAAAAAATAATAATAATAAAAATTGTTTGGCAATAACTAATTAAATGACAAGCAAAAATGTAAAATTTGTCTACATTTTCTCAAGCAACGCACTCGCTTGTTAAAGTCAAAATATTGTTACTTCACCCTCACTTTCTTGCATTACCCAAAAAAGTAAAAAATCTAGAGTAATGTTAGGGATCATGAAAAATATATCATGAAATACATCATGAAAATTTTTCATCCCTTGATTAGTCTTGATTAATGTGTGGTGTTTTATTGTATGAGTAATCCAAAGGTTGAGAATCTTTTATGATAATATTCATGATATATTTTTCATGATCTCTAGCATTACTGAAAAATCTAATAAAGACTAATATATTCATTCTTAGACAGAAAACGATGATATCCACGTTCATATACAATCACTTATATTTTAAAATAAAAAATAAAAGTAAAAAAGAAAATTATATGGAAAATTTTTCAAAAGCAATAAAATCATAAAAATCCCATTTACAAAATCAAATAAACTGCTAAAAGAGCATTCGTCAAATTTTTTATTAGAAGTTAAAAAGCAAAAGGAATTATACCAAAAAAAAAAAAACATTTGTCAAACGCGGCCCGAGTTCTCATTCTTCATCCGGACATTCTTGAGCTGTTACACAATCCAAATGGGTTCCATAATTGCATACCTTACAATAATAGATCCAACAGTTCTTGGCAACAGGACAGTGACAAACATCACAGATGACGATCGAGTCTTGCTCGTCCCTTGGGAAAGAATAGAATAGAGTAAGCGAGTGTTCATGATCATCACAATCTTCACTCTCAGGCAATGAAGCACAACCAACATGAAGATCAAAACTACATGTAGAGCAATGGTATGTAAAAGCAACACCAGATTCACCACAGGCATCACAGGTGAACTCACCGTCGCTGTATGGTGGGGATGAGAGAAGAATGAGAGGGTGTTTGGGGTGAGATCCGTGTCGAATTCGTTGTGGGAGCTCGAAACATGAGGTGTGGATGGTGAAGCTGCAATTGGACTTGGTGCAACTGTATGCTGCTGAGCCAGAAAGGGTTAGCTCACAGCCTGAGCATATGATCTCATCTTCCTCTTCCACTTCTGTGAAATTTAGAAGGTGTCGGTGGCTGAAATGGCTGAAATGGCTGAATTGCTTCATCTCTCTCTCTCTCTCTCTCTCTCTCTCTCTCTCCGCCCTTGAAATGTCCATCTATCTGATATATCTATGAGCATGGCAAGTGGGTCAACCGTGTAGAGGACTTCTTTTATTTATATTTTCTATGAGGTAGTTGGGAACCACTCTCTCCCTAATAATTCACGGCTTTGATTTATTCAACTATGTTATTACTTTTTGAAATGCTACTATTTGTTATTGTCTAATTAGAAATTTAGATTGATTGAGTCCCTATAATAAACAATGGTGTGATTAGTTCTAGAAAATGTTGATTCCTTCCGTAATTAACAGCAGTGGTAGGTGTACAGATACAAAAATATAGAGTGAGACTCAGGGACGGATCCAGGATTATGACTTTGGGGGGGCCAAAGTACGTTTAACCTCTAACAAATAAAATTTGAAGTTCAATACCAATTTATACTAACATGAAAAGAAATCAATAATGTTACGATAAAATATTGAACTATATATTCCTTGTCAACATAGTTGAGTACCAAAAGATGATTATACAATTGAGAATATTTTTTTGCTCATATTCACTCACAAAAAGTAGCAACTATTTCTACATGCATTTATTTACTAAAATTAGGCATCTTCAATTGAACTCGACGCTCTTTCATAATATCAAAAGCATGGATGATAGAATCTACATCAAACCCTCGAGCAATGTCTTTTTTAATGTACGTAATCAAGTAACTAGCCAGAAAATCATCTTCTATTCTATTGCGCAATTTAGACTTAATGAGTTTCATAGCTGAAAATGCACGTTCTGATGTAGCAGTTGAAACAAGTAAAGTCAACACAAGCGGATCAATCTATCAATAAGAGGATAACTTGTCGACTTTTTTGTTTTTGCCAACATTTGACACAACTCAGAAATGGTTGACAGCTTCTGAAACTCAGGAAGTATGGAAATATCAAGCTTATAATTTTCCAACTAATATTTCAAATGCAATTTTTCTTGCTTGGAGAAATCCATGGGATAAAATTTATTTGCAAGTTTGCAAATATCCTCAATTTTGAATGATCTATAACCATCCCTAGGATCCAAAGCTGAGCTGAGAACAAGCAATTCCATTACATCTTCCTTAAACCTATTGTTTAATTCTTGTAACTGAGAATCAACTGTAATCATAAAAATATCAACTCGAAAATGATGTTCCATGGTGAGTTGATCTCTTTCAGAATGAGACCGACCTCGGCCTCCTTTATAAGGACAACTCATATCAGGAATCTGTATACCATGATCATTAGAAAATAATTTAATTTTCTCTAACAATGGAACCCATCCATCTTCTCTAAATTTTTGAATAAGTATCTTCGTTGTAGACACCAAATGCATTGCATTTAATATATCTTGAGATTCACTTTGCAAAGCTTGGCAAAGATCATCAGTAATCTCCATGATATCCCTCATAAGATGTAAGATGAAGACAAACTCAAAAGATGTAATGGAATCATAAACTCCATCTGCCTCAGCTCGTTGATTCGATTTGCTTCTATCATTAATTATGTTTCTTAGGACTGCACAAGTAGCACTGAACATGTTTATCAAACTACAAATTGGGGGCTACTCTATATAATTTTGAAATTATCTAAAGAAAATTTGGGGGTGCGAACTCCTATAATTTTAAATTATTTTAAAATTTCTAGTATAATATATGATATTTTTCAAATTTTTGGGGGTGCGGCGCCCCCCTCCGCCCGCCCTAGATCCATCCTTGGCGAGACTTATTGTTTTTTTGTTGTATGTTTTGCATTTGTGTGCATAGTTTTTATGGGTAAATTATTAATATGTTCTAATAGTTCAACTTAATTTCCATCAAGTTCTATTGAAATAAGTCTTGGTAAATCGTTGTTAAAAATAACTATTTGTGATTTTTTTGCATGTCGTTAAAAATTGATAGTTAAGTGACTTTTTTTATCACGGTTTTATAAATCGTTGTTAAAACTCACAATTAGTGAAATTTTTCTATGACGAATTTTTCAAAATATCGCTGAAAGTTGAAGATTAGTGATTTTTTTGTGACGAATTTTTTAAATGGTTGCTCAAATTTATAATTAGTGACACTTTTTGTAAAAAAAATTTCAAATTGCCGCTGAAATTAATAATTTGTAATGTTTTTTAATAGTGTTTGATGAAAAGTTCCATTAATTATTATAGGATCTATTGGACAATAAGTTCACCTATTAGGATTTATACATAAGTCCTCCTAATTTTATTGAGTGATTAAAGAGGAGGATTTCCTTTGGACCGAAGAAGATTGCTGGGGCTCGTGGGGCCTATCACAGGCCTTATTTTGATTATTTAAATAGTTCATTTTATTGAGATTTCGTTTATTTCATTTACAAAATAATAATAATAATAATTATATTGATCCGATAGTTGCAACTTGTTTAATTTATTACTTTTTCCAAAAAAAAAAAATATGGTTTATTTTTTAAAAACACAATTATTGCTTATTTTTTTAGTGAAAAATGCGATAAATTGAATAAGTTACAGTTATTGAATTGACTTACTTTCTTTTTTCTTTTTTTGGATGAAATACATGAGCTATCCAACCAAATGAATATTTTAATTATCAAAACGAGACTCGTGATGGGCTCCACAAGCCCAAGCAACTCCCTCCAGTCCAAATTTTGGACTCAAAGGAATCCTTCTCCTTTTCGTAAATATCATTTTGTCCGTCAATTTTATAATCGTAAACTCCTCTGGTACTAAAATTCGAACAAATACACCGTCTCAAGTGAAAGTAATAGAATTTATAATTGATTGATCAACATATATATATATTTATAATTGAATGAGATAAAAGTTATTATGCGTAATAGTTAAAAGATGTTTATGAAATCAATTTTTAAAATTATATAAATCTTAATATAGGATTATGGTAAAGTAGTATATCACTCAAGCATACCACAAATTATTTTTGGGTATAATCAAGCACTACTTTGGTTATATTATGAAATATTTGGATAATCATCAAAAGATATGCAATTGGAATTCTAATGAGTGTTTGGGCCAAAGTGAAAATAGGAGCTGGAATCCTAAGATTTTTTAGCTCAGTGAATGTTGCTACAATCGCAATTTCCTTCTACTAACAGGTATAGTCCTTTTTAATTTTAATTGTGTAGTGGTGAATGTTTGTGGGCCAAATGATTATGCTAGAAGAAAAGGGGTGTGGGATACTCTAGTGAGGCTCAAAACACAGTTCTTGTACCCATGGCGTTTGGGGGGTGATTTTAATAAAATTAGGTGCGTCTCTGAAAGAAAAGGATACTCTAGGAGAGATGAGGGGAAGAGAGAGTTCAATGAGATGATTGAGCAGTTAGGGGTGTCTGATATATCAATGTGTGGAAGGAAGTTCACATGATGTAACTCACATGAGGGTGACGGATGGAGCAGGATTGATAGATTTTTACTAAATTCAGAATGGTTGCAGGCTTTCAATTTTAAGCTGTGGGGTTTACCAAGATTGATCTCTAACCATTGCCCCATCTTATTAATGGAAGATGAGAAAGATTGGGCCCCTAGGCCATTTAGGTACCTTAATGCTTGATCCTTGCACCCAAAGTTCTTGTCATTTGTGGAGAAAACCTGGGTTGAACTAAAAGTGATGGATTGGGCAAGGTTTAAATGTTTAGTCAAATTCAAAGCCTTAAAATCTGCCCTAAAGAAGTAGAACATTGAGGTGTTTGGAAATGTGCAGAACAAGCTAAAAGCTACAGAAGAGGAAGCTCATGTCCTTGATCTAGTTGTTGAAAAAAGGGCATTATCTGCAGATGAACTGGCTAGGAGGAGAGTTTTGAAGGGTGATGCTTGGAAGCTGAATAAAATGGTGGAGAGGATGTGGTTTCAAAAGTCTAAACTTAATTGGGCAACATTAGGTGATAGAAACACCTTATTTTTCCATGCTATGGCAAGTTGTAGAAGCAATAGGAATGCCTTATGCTCAATTCTGGTAAATGGGATTAGCATTGAAGATACTTTCGGTATTAAAACAGAGGTGTTGAACCATTTCAGTAATCATTTTGTTGAGTCTTGGAAGATAAGACCTTTCCTAAATGGCCCTTCTAAGTTGTAACGCCCCAAAATAAATATGACAAACCCATCTCATTTGTGGAAATATAATTGAAACAATCAGAGTCAATATACAAAAGGTGACACATGCGATATACATTCATAAATGTCCTATCATGAATCTACAACATGTGTTACTAGTAATCCAAAAGATGAAAATTGAACAGATATTTGAATGCCCTAGCGGCTTACATCTTTCAAAGTCATTCTTTGGTTACAATTAAATGAGTCTAGCTCAAAACAGTTAAAGCCCTTGGCTATACAAATTAAATACAACAAAAATGAGCCCTTGCTCCAAGTTTCTAGAAGCTACGGTCTTGGCGGAGGCATGTCTCCAGCACATGAAATGGTTTTTCCCAATAGGGTGAGCCAAAGCCCAGTGAAGACAATCTATCAAAATATATGAACCTTAACAAAGATATAAGTAAGATGCGCATGTTCAATACCCAATGACAAAATCTTTCACAACTCTTCACTAAAACCAAGTTATGTCAAACTTACATCTCAATTCATGTTATCTTAGTTCATTTGTCATACCCATTTCATTTAATCAACCAAACAAAGGATACACCCCATAGGCCTCCAAACAATAAAATCAACACACAACTACATTTACTTGCCATTTTACGAAAATTTCATCCATGGGAGTCGGCACCCATGTATATGTGCGTTTTTCGGGATTTTCACCTTGGACACTCAGGCCAACTTAATTTAATGGAGTTCATCCCCTTTCTTCTTTCAAACATGGAGTACATCCCTTTTCTCCTCCCAAATATCATACATATACAATGTATACAATTCATAATCATATTCAATGATAATGACCAAGATATTAGTTTCAATTCGCCTAATCCTCATGCAATTACTACAACAATCATGGCTATCCTCTACCGATAGCCCAAAAAAGATATTTCTAAACAGATATACAATCTTTACAACAGATTAATTATCCAAACTTCCACAGGTGAGAGATTAAACAAATCTAACTACACTATTCATGTAAACAATCTCTCAATTTCATACTTTCAATACGAATTTGATTATTTATACAAAATAATTATTCAAAACATTTTAGGGCAAAATTCCCTTTCTCCCCATCTTATCCTAAACACCAAAATTAATCGTTTTACACCACACAAGCTCATATTTACTCCCATAGCCATTTCCAATACGTTCATTTGAAAGCCCCTTTTTCAATTTTAACCCAAAACCCTAGGTTTGTTCAAAATCACAACAAGTTCTAACATTTCTTACCTATCAACAAATAACTAAGTTAAAGCTCATAGAAAAGTGTAGAAAGTCGCTACCTCAAACTTAGAAGACCAAAGGAGCAAAGGAGAAGCTTCAAGAGCATCGAAACCAAGCTTTATTCAGATCAAAATAGAGCTCTATGAATGCTCTATCCTTTTTATCAAAGAAAGTAGGGTAGAGAGATCCTTAATCTAGGTGTATTTGAAGAGAGAAGTGGTGTTCTAGAGAGAGAGAGAGGGTCTGTCTAGGGTTTTCAACAAAAGAAATGTGAAAAAGTGTTTTTACGAACTGATATACACGCAGCTCGTTCAAGTGCAAGAGTTGTCGCTCGAGTGACCAAACACAAACAAGTCACCTCATTCGAGCGCAGAATACACACTCCCAGAAGTTTTACAGACAGAAGACCGTCGCTTAAGTGCAAGAGTCCTCGCTCGAGCGAAGAACACTACCCTCCCGGTATATATTTGCAGGCCTGCAAAAGTACTGGGAGCTCACAAAGCTCACTCGAGTGCAAGAAGCTTCGCTTGAGCGAAGAGGCCAAAATCTAGACAACAACAATTTGAACCAACTAGTGACCAACCTGTTCCAAACACAACCAAGGCACTCCAATACTCAATTTCAATGAGAATTAAGGGAAAAGAGACAAGAACAACAATACAGATTCATGAAACTCGGGCCTAGGATACAACAAGGGTCAGGTCAAAACCAGAATTGCTATAACCTCCCCTCCTTAAAGAATATCATCCTGGAAATTTCAAATCAAGTTTTATAGTTATGCTTAAACCAATTACAATGATGATCATCAATCAATTCCAATTCGTTGACCAATTCTCCGGTCATCCAATCCCATCAACATGATAAATGAATTCTCGATATTGAATACATAATTCATATTTCCAAACATATACAATGTTTATAACAAACTAGTATTTCCAAAACATAAACACATACATAATGTTTCTATATTTCCAAAACATATACAATGTTTTCATGTTTCATTAACATAACAAAGTTTTATTACATGTTCAAACATCAACAAATAGGTTTGGATATTTCTCATGGACTTCCAACTCACGTTTCCACGTTGCTTTCTTAACCCCGTGATGTTTCCACAATACCTTAACCAAGGGAATTGTCATGCCTCGCAAGACTTGGTCCCGAGTACCCAAGACCCTTGCTGGTCTCTCCTCATACGAGGCATCTTCATCTACTTGTAAATCGGTCCAATCCAACACGTGTGATGGATCCGGCTCATACTTCTTGTAGACCGCCCCGAGAACTCCCGAGCTCCCCGCGCGATGGCGCGAATTTGTTTGTTCTTTAGCTACTACAGTTCGGACTCAATGTCACAATTCTGAATCTAATCTCACAAAGTACAATGTGAGATCGATAAATTATCAAAGAGTCCAAATTCGGCAAATCGTTTTGAAAACTGATTTTTATAAAGAAGTGTCAAACATGGACTGCTTTGCCAGATACAGAGTCGCCACCTAAATGTTTTATTTTGGAAAATTTAGGAAACCCTGACTCGTGCCTAAGGCCACGTGTCCGTCATCACCAAAGTTGTCTCGGCTCGGGAACTTGGGTATGAGAGGGGAAGGTCATGCAATGAGCACCCCCGCTTGCCCGATCAAAGATCGGCCTTTACTAACATGATATGTTGTTTTTGAAAACACATGTGTTCTTATTCCGGTTATTAACCTAGAATTACTATGTGATGTACACAACATACAAGTATAGACTAGATCGCCTAAGTTGGAACAAAACATTGCATGTTCGTTTGTTTGAAAACAATTTGAAGTTTGCTACTCGCAAGTAGGCTAAGTCGAAGATTTTGATGAATTGTTCCAATTCAAATAATCCAACCTTCACCCACAGGCATTCAAGCAGTTAATCACTTAAGCAGTTAGCCTCATGGCAAGCTTGCTAACATACACATCTCATGCAGTATGCTAAAGCGCAAACACTCACAGTGTACTCCGAGCCAAAACAGAGAACTAGTTAGAAATCATGCATGATCTTAGTTCATGTTAAGATGGCTAATGCAACACATGCAAAAATACAACTAAGATAGGCTCGGCTATCCTAAGATGTCATGTGAAATGCAACTTGGTACATGTATTCAAATTGGAATTGAAATACAATGCAGTTAGTATGATGCGCCGAGCCCGGTGCATGCAAAACAGATGAATGGATGCACTCATGCAAGCATAAGGTATGCTAAATGAAACATGCCCTAAAACTAACCATCGTAAGCGGTTAAGTAAAAAAGAGAAAGAAATGGGGATTGGAAGACCTGCATCACACACACGCACGCTTATTACAACAGTTGGCCCTCTCGACGGAGGGTCCAAATAAGAAGCTAACTAACTAATCTAAGCTAATTAAACTAATTATTACATCATGAAACTAATTAACTAACAAGTTAACTAATTATTACAAAACAAATTGGAATAGCTAAACGCATTAACTATTTAAGTACAAAACCAAAGCGTAAACTAGCTAAGCAAATTAGCTAAGTAAAGCAGTAAAACAAGGTCCTTAAAGGGGGGAAGAATGCATGCATGCTCGGTCGCCTCGTTCGGAAATCCAACGCCATGCCCCAACTTGCCTCTGTTTTCATTTGACCTCAGAACACTGTACAAAGCTCCACAAAGCTTTAACTCCACCATGGGAACCTGTGGGAGGGTGGCCGACCAGTTGTTGAGAAGGGAGACCACCTGCCGACCACTTTTCTTTGCTGAAAACCAGAAAAAGTGGTCGACCAGCTAGGTTTACTGGTCAGCCGACCAGTTGTTGCTGCCAGACTCCACTTTGCTGCAACAGAGAGCAAGAAAGGGCATGACAATGTATTTGCAGGATATGTGTGCACAACCACCCTCCCTATCATTTCATGATCTCAAGGGAGTACGGTTTTCGACCCTCAGGCCACCAATCACGCATCTCGATGCATGATGGCCGAGAAGCCAAATTGCACAATTCAATATGAAATGAATGCACAAATAAACACATAAAGCCTTAAACTCTATCATGTATGATCAAGAGTGTCGGTGATCGAGAATTGAGGCACGTTTCATCACTTCAAGTATGAAACGTCCCTCATTTCTCGTGTTTGGACTAACACTTATCCAAACACAATGCAAGTAACAACATGGCATACACAATGCAATGCAACATCAAGCATGCAAACATGCAATGCAACTTAAGTATGCAAACATGCAATACAATAAAACAAGCATGCAAACAACATGCAAGGGACAAGTATGCAACAACATACAAGGGAGTATGATCAAACTACTAATGCTAAGGGCATGCATTCTCAATGCAAAGCAACAACTTGGCATACACAATGCAAATAACAACATAGCATACACAATGCAATGTAAGATGGCATACTCAATGCAATGAACAATATGGCATACTCAATGCAATATAACATAGGCATGCGCAATGCGAACAACATGAAAACCAACATGCTCAATGGACTTAAACCAAAAATGGACAGACCTCAGTCATGCCCAAATCAGTGGCTATAATGATGAAACTAAGGCACAAAAGCATATACAAGCATGCACATGCATTGGCCTATGAACTAGGCCTAAGAGCACAACTCTCAAGAGTGCTCAAGGAGTGATAAATATGGAAGTGTGACAACACTACAAGCACTGAAATAAGGTATGAAATGATGCCAAATCATCCAAATAACACAAGTATAGCATGCAAGGGTCCTTAAAGCATGAAGCTAGCATAGAGGACTACAAAAGGGGCATGCAATACATGGCACAAATGCATGAACCAACCATGGACAGAGCTTAAATAGGTCTTAACAAAGACCAAAACACGCTAAGATGAGGGTTCAAAGGCCTAGGCAAGTTGGCATACAAGCTAAGCCATAAACTAGGCAACAATGCACAACACTTAAAGGTACTTAAAGAATGAATGAAGTGAGAATATGGCAATGCTACATGCTCTGAAATGTCATGTTAAATGATGCCAAATCATGTACATGATGCAAATGAAGCATGCTATGGTGCCCAAAGCTTAAAGCTAGCATAGGCACTCGTACTACAACTATGCAAAACATGAAGCATATGGCCAAGGCAACCCAAAACAGTCCTAGAACATGCCAAAATGAGTCTAAAACATGCATGGAAGGAAACCAAAACAAGCTAGCATGAAGGGCATAAAGCATGATGAATGCAAGGCAAATAAGGTGGATTACACTACACCTACCAAGACCAAGCATGGGATGGCTTCCCCAACAAAAAATCAGAGTTATATCATGGCAAAATAACCCCAAAAACACACTGAAATGATAGCTCGCAAGCTTAGGCATGAAGGCATACGCAATGGTTCATGTTAAGGCATAAAGGACCAACCCTCCAACACATTGAATAAATGAAAGATGTGTGTGCATGACCATGAAACATGCACTGGAATCTCATAACAAATGATGCCAAATCATTCAAGTAGGCCAAGTAATGCATGCTAGTGGACTTGATACATAAAGCTAACAAGCTAGAATGCACTATAGCTATATAAAGCATGGCATGCATGACCAAGACAACACAAATCAGAGCTAGAGCATGCTAAAACATGGACAAAAGCTTCTTAGAGTTAAGCCAAAAGCATGCTAGAATGACATGTTAAAGCATGATACACATTAGGCTAGTAAATGGAAATGCACTACAAGTGCAAGGAGCATGCAAGGGCCAACCAAACCAAACCTTGACAGAGGTATGACATGGCAAAACACCACCAAAAACATGCTGAAATGGACTCAAAACAAGCTAGAATGACATGCTACTTCATGAAGCATACAAGATTAGTTTGTAAGAAATACACAAGTGTATAAGGGATGCAAGGGATGACAAAACCAAACCAAAATAGTGGTATGCCATGCTGAAATAAGGCCTAAAATGGGCTGAGATGTGACCAACACAAGCTTAACAAACATGCTCAAACATGAGGCATTCAAAGCAAGTATTCAAAACACAAGGAGAGGGGATGACCCTCTCCTATTTGGGACCTTAAAACACCATTTCCACCACTAAAATTCCTCTGAGTTTCAATGGTGAGAAGGCCAAAACAAGGTGGTCCCAATAGCTTAAAAAGATGGTTCAAGAACAAGGCCAAACAAGGCCTAAGAGGGGGTAGACCACCCCCAATACAAAAGTGACCTTAAACAAACATCACAAGAATTGAAAAATAGAACTTTTTGCAGTAGAAAGTTTAGCTTAAATCAGCATGCAAATAGGTCTAAAAGCTTAAGCAAAAACCAAGGTTTAAGGGGTCAAAGGCTCACCCCTGTAGAACACCTTCAAAACCACAACTCCAGCAGCTTTTCTGAGCTCAAACCAAACCAAAAACACCAAAACCAGCTTCTAAGAGCCTCATCAACAAAAGGATGGTGTTTGAGTGTGTGTTTGTGTGCAATAGTATGAAGAATAGTCACTTTTGAGCACAAAAATGAAGAAGAAGAGCAATATAGAGACAAAGGTGTATATGTATAGCTCAAGGCCAACTTTTTCAACCTGGAGGAGGGAGGGGGAGCTTCCCTCTTATAGAGAAACAAGCCTCAAGCTTGTTGAGGAAGCTAAGGGCCTAAAGCCATGGAGGATGGTTTCTATGCCCTCCAGCTAACAGCTGGGGGAAAATATCTCCAGGAATGAACTGGAAAGCTGCCGACCACTTGAAGTGGTCGGCCAGCTACTTACACTGGTCGGCCGACCAGTGGAAGTGGTCGGCCAGGGCAAAAAGTGGTCGGCCACAGGGAAGAGGTGGTCTGCAGCATGAAACCAAGGTGGTGGTGTGGTGGCTGACCAAAAAAGGTGGCTCAAAGACCAAGAAAACCAGTTTCCTAACCAGAAAACTGGCTGGCAGGAGGAAAAGCACCTTCCAAACAAGGAAAACAAGGTTTGTACCAAAAAAAAACCAAAACGGATGCAAGACGAAAGTCCGGAAGGCAAGACGCGCAGCCGAAAAACCTGAAAACTGGTCTACGGGCACAAAAGTGGCCCCCCAGACCATAGTGGCCCTTTAGGCAGAGGCAACAAGTTATGGTTCAAAAACCATGCCAAACGGAGAACATTAAGCAGTCCCGAGACAAGGCGTGCGACCGAAGGCTCCGAAAATCGAAAACTAGTCT
Source organism: Camellia granthamiana (assembly GCA_036172215.1). Taxonomy (NCBI): domain Eukaryota; kingdom Viridiplantae; phylum Streptophyta; class Magnoliopsida; order Ericales; family Theaceae; genus Camellia; species Camellia granthamiana. The sequence continues at coordinate 50,225 of JAXFYN010000925.1, forward strand.
CCAAGAACGAAAAGTGGTCTACGACCACAAAAAGGTGGTCTACAAGACCTCTCCCTCCCTCTAGGGAAAAGAAAACAAGATTCGGTCTACAAACTGAGCCAAAGCACAAAGAGTTCAGAGGCCCGGAGGCAAGGCATTCAGCCAAAAACTCCGGAAACTCGGAACGAGCTCAAAAATGCATAATCACCGAGCGCTCAATCGATGACGTTTGAGTCTTAAGGTCGGTCAAAAATGGGGTATCTACACTTCTGAAGCATGTTAATATGAAACACATCATGAATCTCGGAAAGTTGTGGCAACAAGGCCAAATGGTAAGCTACCTCTCCAATCCTCTCAAGGATCTTAAAAGACCCAATGAACCGAGGGGCCAACTTCCCACTATTTCCAAACCTCATCAAACCCCTCCCAGGTGATATCTTTAAGAAGACATGGTCTCCTACCTTAAAAGACAAGGGTCTCCTCCTACGGTCGACATAACTTTTCTGGCGACTCTAGGCTGTAGCCAACCTCTTACGGATAAGTGCAACTTTCTCCGTCGTTTCTTGGACTAACTCCGGGCCCAACATTGGTACATCACCCACCTCGACCCAACACATAGGAGATTTACACGGTCGGCCATACAAGGCCTCAAATGCTATCATACTAATACTCGACTAGAAGCTATTGTTATAGGCAAAATCCACTAAGGGCAAGTGCCTCTCCCCATGAACCCTTAAAGTCAAGGACACAACCCTGAAGTATATCCTCTAAAATCTGAATGGTATGCTTTGACTGTTTGTTAGTCTGAGGATGATACGCTGTGCTAAAAGTCAATCTAGTGCCCAAGGCACTCTATAAACTTTGCCACAACTGAGCCGTAAAATAAGGATCTCTATCCAAAACAATTGTCACTACGATCCCGTGCAACCTCACTATGTCCCTAATGTAAAGGTCGGCAAGATAATCTACCAAGTCACTCACGCGCATAGGTATAAATTGTGTCGACTTAGTCAACCGGTCAACTATCACCCAAATGGTATCACTACCCCGTTGAGTCCTCGGAAGGCCCACAACAAAATCCATCGTGACATGCTCCCATTTCCACTTGGCTATAGGCAACGGTTGTAACAAACCCGCTGGCCTCTGATGTTCAGCCTTCACTTGTTGACAAGTAAGGCATTTAGACACAAACAGAGCCACAGCCACAGCCACATCCCTCTTCATTTCCCTCCACCAAAAGTAGCGGCTAAGGTCGTGATACATCTTTGTGCCCTCCCGGATGCACCGCAAGGCATGAATGGTGAAACTCTCAGAGTACTTCCTCTTGGCAAGACTCTGGCACGAAGAGACAGTCACGGTATCTAATACTCGCATCTGGGTACACATTCATGCCTCTCTCCACCTTTTCACTAGAGATCTTCTCCCGCAGGGTTTCTACTTCAAGATCATCTCTGTGCTTCAACTACTCGGCTCACAAGTGTAGGTTGTGTAACTACCGAAAACAAGGCTGCAAACTCAACGGACTCACCAAGATGCAAATCAAACTACCCAACATCTCTCATTCCCGGATGGCAACACTAGCCACATTACCAAAGGATTTCCTACTCAAGGCATCGGCCACCACATTGACCTTTCCAGAATGATAATGCAACTCAAAGTCATAATCTTCTATGAACTCCATTCACATTCTTTGCCTCAAATTCAAGTCTTTCTGTGTAAACAAATATTTCAAACTCTTGTGATCAGAAAACACCTCAAACTTCTCACCATATAGATAATGTCTCCAAATCTTTAGGGCGAAAATCACCGCCGCTAACTCTAGGTCATGAGTAGGGTAGTTCCTCTTGTGTGTTTTTAATTGCAACGAGCCATAGGTGACTACCTTTCCCTCTTGCATTAAAACACAACCCAAGCCTTCGCTTGAGGCATCACAATATACTGAATACCCCAAACCCCTCTCTGCAATAATCAATACTGGAGCAGTGGTAAGTTTGACCTTAAACTCTTGAAAAGACTTCTCACAAGTCTCATTCCACACAAACTTAATTCCCTTCCTCATCAGTCCAGTAAACGGTGAGGCTAAACTAGAGAAATCCTTCACGAACCGACAGTAATACTCGGCCAAACCCAAGAAATTATGGATCTCAAAAGCATTCTTAGGTTGCTCCCAATTTTGCACTATCTCTATCTTGGACGAATCTACGGTCACTCCTTCCTCAAATACTACATGGTCTAAGAACTTAACTTCTCTCAGCCAGAACTCACACTTCCCAAACTTAGCATACAGTTTATGGGCTCTAAGCAACTCAAGCACTACTCGCAAGTGTTCCTCGTGCTCCTCTTCAGAGGGTGAGTAAATCAAGATGTCATCCACAAAGACGACCATGAAACGGTCTAGGAACTCATGAAAGATCCGGTTCATTAAATCCATAAACACAACTGGTGCATTGGTGAGCTCAAAGGGCATCACTAGAAACTCATAGGGGCCATACCACATACAAAATGCTGTCTTTGGGATGGCCTCCTCCCTCACTCTGAACTGGTGATAACCTGATCTCAAGTCTATCTTAGAAAAGCAACAAGACCCCTTTAACTGATCAAACAAATCATCTATACAAGGCATTGGGTACTTGTTCTTAATTATTACCCAGTTCAACTTCCGGTAATCTATGCAAAGTCGCAAAGCACCATCTTTCTTCTTGGCAAAAAGAGCTGGTGCTACCCACGACGAAGTACTAGGGCGGAGTTGAATCTTTAGCTCACTCAACTTAGCAAGTGCAAATCTATATGGTGCCATAGAAATTGGTGCTGTGCCAGGCACTAAATCAAAAGAGAACTCAATCTCTCGGTGAGGTGGTAAACTAGTAAGATCATTTGGAAAAACATCTAGGTATTCACAAACTACCCTTGACAACTCAACTCAGGCTTTGTCACACTCTGTACTCAAGAAGTTAGCAAGAAGACAACTAAGCTCACTCCGACCACGCAGATCATATACTGGTGATAAGACTCTATCCACCCGATCCCTCAAGAAGTAAAAGTAATCACCGCTCAGAGTACATACAGTAACTCTTTGACGGTAGTAATCTATGACAGCCCGATATGAAGACAACTAGTCCATACCCAAAATAACATCAAAGCTAGACATATCAATCAACACAAATGCAAAAAGAAGTCGATAATCGACAACCTCTATGTCACAACCCCGACACCTCTATTTCAAAACAACCTCACCACCAATAAGTGGCTTTACACAGATAGAGGATGCTAACTGAGCCAACTCTAACCCCAAAATCGATACAAATGCAGACGAGATAAATGAATGGGATGCACCCGTATCAATAAACACATTAGCAACTGAATTGCAAAACACGAAGGTACTTCTCACTATCAAAGGTGTTGGTACTAGATCCGGCGTAGTAACAACATACACACACTCTGCAGGCCTCTGCTCAACATGTTCACCCTGCGGAGCATAAGCCCGATGCACTGATTGAGACAAAAAGGCTCTCTGATTAGCCCTCGAGGCCTGTGCTAACTGTACCAGCTGGTGGGTCTGTGTTTGTCTTGAACTAGACGCACCGAGTGTGCCACCCAACTGAAGGCAAAATCTCTTCATATGACTTGCTTGCCCATACTGATAACAAGTGAGCAGCTAGCCTCTCCCCTGACTCTGGCTCTGAGAACGAGCCGAAGACAATGCAGGTCGTTGCCCTCTTCCTCTCTACGGGCAAGATGGAGACTTCTGGCCCAACTGGCCACACTTGTAACAAGTGAAATCTCCCTAACCACCTCTCCTAGAACCTGAACTCAGCACTGGAAAAGTGGACCTTAACTGAGCTCCCTAGGACTGCTATGGGTTAGAACCCCTCTGCCTCTTACTGTCCTCCTGTATCTCCTAACCCCTCCTAGAGCCCCTCATCCTCTCTTTCTCTATCTGCATTACTGTCTCCAGGTGAGCCGCTGCCTGCACAAGGCATCCATAGTCTCTAATCATTGACCCGACCACTTTGAACATAAGTCCGATCCTTAACCTCTTCTCGAACTCTAAGTAACGGCGCTCCTTAGCGGCCACAAGTTCCGATGCAAACCTCGACAGACTAGTAAATACGGCCTCAAACTCGGCCATCGGTGTGCTCAACTGCTTGAGCCAAGAAAATTGATCCCTCAACTTCTCCTTAATAGTAGAAGGCAAGAACTCGTCTTGGAATGCATCAACGAAAGCCTCCTAAGTAGCCCTAATGCACTCTCACGCATATTTTCACCATTGACCTGCATCTCCCTTCAGTTGGAAGGATGCCAAGGTTACCCTCAAACCCCCATCTTTGATGCTGAGTATCTTAAGTGTCTTCACCATATGCTCTAGCCACTCATCCGCTTTCAATGGCTGCTTGGGATCACCCAAAAAATCATCCGGATTTGACCGGAAGAACTTCCACTTCAAAAAAGATGGCCCTGCCTCAGTTACTTGGGCCTGGACTTGATTCTCAGCCCTGAGAATGTCCATGGATTCCCTTAATGCTCCGGCCATTTCGCAGGCTAAGGCGCCCATGGCTTGCTGACTAATTGGTTTGGCCACATTGGCCTGACTAACACCCTCCTCTTGTGTCGAAATATCACCCTGTATCGGCATCTTCTGCCGTCTAGGCCTACCACGCCTGCCACTACGTCCACGTCCTGACATCCTAATGAAGGTAACAAAAGAGATTAGCATATTTACAAATGTGCTGAAACTAATTCACTCACGTCCTAATGCGGTGGACAACGGTAATTCACTTCATATAAGCATATAGTCACATAAACACATACGAATTTTGTTCCCGGATAATGACCATCCCACGGTGTTGCTAGAGTTTCAATTAGAAACAGCAGTGAACAAGTGCTATTCTAATAAGACTTCTAGAAACCTGTAGACTCAATCAACATCGTAAAAATTAAATCACATAACCATATAATTACATAAACATGTTATCATATAAGCACACATTGTTCATGATAAAGTCTCTAGCAAGCAAGACAAATCCATTATGGTACTAACCACTTCCCACTTACCCAAAGTATTCAAACCCGGTACGCGCTGATACTAAGTTGTAACGTCCCAAATTAAATATGACAAACCCATTTCATTTGCTGAAATATAATTGAAACAACATACTTTCATTCATCAAAGTTAATATACAAAAGGTGACACATGCGATATACATTCATAAATGTCCTATCCTGAATCTACAACATGTGTTACTAGTAATCCAAAAGATGAAAGTTGAACAGATATTTGAATGCCCTAGAGGCTTACATCTTTCGAAGTCATTCCTTGGTTACAATTAAATGAGTCTAGCTCAATACAGTTAAAGCCCTTGTCTATACAAATTAAATACAACAAAAATGAGCCCTTGCTCCAAGTCTCTTCAAGCTACTGTCTTGGCGGAGACATGTCTCCAGTACCTGAAATGATTTTCCCAATAGGGTGAGCCAAAGCCCAGTAAAGACAATCTATCACAATAGATGAACCTTAACAAAGATATAAGTAAGATGCACATGTTCAATACCCAATGACAAAATCTTTCATAACTTTTCACTAAAACCAAGTTATGCCAAACTTACATCTCAATTCATGTTATCTGAGTTCATTCGTTATACCCATTTCATTTAATCAACCAAAGAGATGATATACCCCATAGGCCTCCAAACAATAAAATTAACATACAACTACATTTACTTGCCATTTTATGGAAATTTCGTCAGCAAGAATTGGCAGCCATGTATACGCGCGATTTTCGGGACTCACCCTGAACACTCTGATCAACTTAATTTAATGGAATTCATCCTCTTTCTTCTCCCAAACATGGAGTATATCCCCTTTCTCCTCTCAAATATCATACATATAAAATGTATACAATTCATAATCACATTCAATGATAATGACCAAACGATTAGTTTCAATTCGCCTAATCCTCATGCAGTTACTATAACAATCATGGCTATCCTCTACCAATAGCCCAAAACAGATATTTCTAAACAGATATACAATCTTTACAACAGATAAATTATCCAAACTTCCATAGGTGAGAGATTAAACAAATCCAACTACACCATTCATGTAAACAACCTCCCAATTTCATACTTTCAATATCAATTTCATTATTTATACAAAATAATTATTCAAGACATTTTAGGGCAAAATTCCCTTTTTTCTCATCTTATCCCAAACACAAAAATTAACCATTTTATACCACACCAGCTCATATTTACTCCTGTAACCATTTCCAATACGTTCATTTGAAAGCCTCTCTTTCGATTTTAACCCAAAACCCTAGGTTTGTTCAAAATCACAACAAGTTCCAACATTTCTTATCCATAAACAAATAACTAAGTTAAAGGTCATAGAAGAGTATAGAAAGTCCCTACCTCAAAATTAGAAGACCAAAGAAGCAAAGGAGAAACTTCAAGAGCGCCGAACCCAAGCTTTATTCGAATCAAAACGGAGCTCTAGGAATGCTCTATCTTTTTATCAAAAAGAGTAGGGTAAAGAGATCCTTAATCTAGGTGTATTTGAAGAGAGAAGTGGCGTTCTAGAGAGAGATAGAGGGTTGGTCTAGGGTTTTCAAGAGAAGAAATGTCAAAAAGTGATGTAAAAAGGTGTTTTTGCGAACTGATATACGTGCAGCTTGCTCGAGCACAAGAGTTGTCACTCGAGCGGCCAGACATAAACAAGTCACCTTGCTCAAGCATAAGAAGCTTCGCTCGAGCGCAGAATAGACACTCCCATAAGTTTTACAAACAGAAGACCATCGCTCGAGTGCAAGAGTCCTCGCTCAAGCGAAGAACACTACCCTCCCAGTATATTTGCAGGCCTGCAAAAGTACTGGGAGCTCACAAAGCTCGCTAGAGCACAGGAAGCTTCACTTGAGTGAAGAGGCCAAAATATGGACAACAACAATTTGAACCAACTAGCGACCAACCTGTTCCAAACACAACCAAGGCACTCCAATACTCAATTTCAATGAGAATTAAGGGAAAAGAGACAAAAGCAATAATATAAAATCATAAAACTCGGGCCCGGGATACAACAAGGGTTGGGTCATAACCGAAATCGCTATATAAGTCAGTTGGATATGTCAATGACTTAGGTTTTTTAGAGGCAGAGTTCAGAAAGGTGGAAATCAAATGTGCTATCAAATCTTGTGTGGGGATTAAGGCTCCTAGGCCAGATGGTTTTAATATGGGCTTTTTTTAGAAATGCTGGAATATAGTAAAGGAGGATGTTTTGCATTTTATGAAGGACTTTCACCAAAATGCTAAGGTGGTTTAAGGATTAAATAGCTCTTTCATAGCTTTAATTCCAAAAATTGAGAACCCAACTAGCCAGAGCAAATATTGGCCAATCAGTTTAGTAGGTTCCCTGTACAAGATCTTGGCTAAGGTATTATCAAACAGGTTGAAACAGGTGATGCCAAGGATCATAAGTGAAACTCAATCAGCATTCATAATGGGTAGAAGTATCTTAGATGATATACTTATTGCTAATGAGATAGTAGATAGATGGAAGAAGGCTAGAGGGGGTGGTATTGTGCTTAAACTTGATTTTGAGAAAGCATATGACTTAGTGAATTGGGAATTTTTGTTTTATATGCTATCAAACTTTGGTTTTGGGACCAAATGAGTGAGTTGGAGGAAGGAATGTGTAACATCTGCAAGAATTTCAATATTGGTAAATGGATCACCAACCCCAGAATTTTGTCCACAGAGGGGTCTAAGATAGGGAGATCTATTGTCACCATTCTTGTTCAACATTGTGGCTAAAGCCCTCAACATTTTGCTGGATAGAGCCAAGCATCTGGGACTGATCAGAGGGGCCTCTGTAGGCACAAGTGGCCTTCGGATTACTCACTTACAATTTGCAGACGATACCATTTTGTTTTGTGAAGCTGAATGGGGAGAAGTAACTAACATAAAAAGAATAATAAAGTGCTTTGAAATATGTTCAAGTCTAAAGATTAACTATAATAAGAGTGTGGTTTGTGGGGTGGGGATTCCGTATGAGCTGGGCTAGGTTTTTGTAGCAAGATTGAATTGTAATCATCAAAATCTGCCTGAAAAATACTTGGGTCTGCCATTAGGAGCCAGCCTAAGTAGAAGAAGAACTTGGCAGCCATTGATTGATAAGTGTAAGCAAAGACTTGCTTCTTGGAAGAGAAGATTTTTATCCTTTGCAGGTAGGTTGACCTTGATCAAATTTTCCCTTGCTAGGTTGCCTATTTATCAAGATGCCTGAGATGGTAGCAAAAGAGATTAAAAGAATACAATCTTCTTTCTTATGGAGTGGCTTAGTGGCTCAGATCTTAGGAGGAAAGTACATTTGGTAAAATGGGAGGATGTTCTTAAAAGTAAAAGTATAGGAGGGCTGAGGTGCTAGGAGAGTAAGAGTTATGAATGTATGTCTTTTACTGAAGTAGTGGTGGAGGTTTGGAGCAGAAGATTGTTCCCTTTGGAAGAATGTGATATGTGGGAAGTATATTAAGCAAAGTAGGGAATGGTTCCCTTTAACTGAGAAGGGCTATCAGGATGTCCAAGATATGGGGTGATATAATCAACATCGTGGCTACTAAGACAGAGCTTCTTCCCTTTTTTAGGAGCAATGCAGTTGTTATGATTGGTAATAGTAGGAGGGCAAGATTTTGGTTTGACTGCTGGTCAGGTGGTGTATGCCTTAGAGATGAGTTTCCTAGACTCTACTCACTATCGGATGACAAAGATGGGTCTGTGTTTATGTTCCATAACAAAAGAGATGCTTTTGGGAATTGGGTTTTTAACTTTAGAAGACCCCTTTTTTCTTGGGAGGAAGAGGAGTTGAGTAGACTGATAGTTCATCTCAGTATTATCCCACTGCTTAGAGACAATGTTCCTGATTGTTTAAAATGGAATGCAAATCCTTTTGGTGTTTTTAGTGTTTCATCTACCTATCACTGGTTTGAACTGGGTTTTGCCCTACTTGCATGGTTTCTAATTCACTGTGGAAGAATGGTGCACCACCAAGAGTTCAATTTATTGGTTGGTTGGCTTGGAGAGATAGAATTAAGACTGCTAGTTTCTTAAGAAGGATTGGTATACTAAATGGCAATGTTGATTTTTGTTGTGTTTTTTGCAAAGAGATGGAGGAAACTACTAATCATGTGTTACTTCTTTGTCCTTATGTTTGGCTGATTTGGTCGTATTTTGTAAATTGGTAGAGGCTGCAATGGGTAGGTTTAGCTCAGAGTCTGCTAGATTGGCAGGCTTGCTATAGACAGAGTAAGATGGAAAGGAAGATACAGAGTGTAGTCCCATTAGCTATTTTCTGGTCCATATGGAAACAGAGGAATGAATGTGTGTTGAATGGGGAGCAGCCTATTTTTGAAGATTTATGTAAAACCATTAAGGTGAAAATTGTAGTGTGGGTTAAGTCATCTTTTTGTTTGGATTATTCTGTCAATGATCTGATTCACAATCTGCATCAGGGGAGAAGGTGCCTAGGCTAGAAGGAGTTTGTGCCAAGATTAGTTAGAGCTTTAGGTTTTCATGATGTCTAGGTTTGGAAACCAGTAGCAGCATTTGTGGTAGTATTTGGTGTGTTTGAGCCTTGGCCTTGTTTTGGTCAACCATTGACCTGTTCTTGATTTCAATCTTTTAATAATGTTTTCTGGTAGGATATTTTTGGGTAGATTTTATTGGTTGGTGTGAATCTATCAAGCTTAGGAGAGCATGGTGGATTTTGAACCTCTTTAGCCCTCTTGATTTTGGCTGTTGTTGGGGATTGTTGATGGCTATGACACAGGGGAGTTGGTTCCAGGTACAGAGTTATTTCTTGGTTTTGGGTAATGGTGTTGTGTGTATTGGTGTTGTTTGTTTTTGTAATGTCACTGTAATGTTGTTGTGCCTCTGCTACTGTAATGGCATTGTTTGTTTTTTCTTTCCTTGGTTGCTCTTAATTAGTCTCTCATCAATCTTAGGTCAAGTTCTAGCATATGATTGTACTTTCTTTGCGGTGCCAACCTAGATGGATTTTTGAGGTTAGCTATGATGCTCAATGCACTTCCCTACTTTGTTGAAGTAAGTCTTGTATGTATTTTGCTCTTTTCATCAATAAAGCTTCATTTTGCTAATAAAAAAAACAAAAAAAAAAAAAAAGAAAAAAGAAGAAAAAAAAAAAGAGTAAAAATAGGAGATAGTTTTACCATGTGAGGAGTGTGGTATGTCATGTGGTAAACCACATGGTGTGGTGAATAGTAGTGAATAGTGAGAGTTTTACCATCTATAAATTGGTGAGTTTACATGGTAATGAAAAAAAAAAACTCTTTATTTATTCTTCTATTGTGGCTCTTTCTTCTTTATTTTCTTTAGTTTTATAACACGTTATCAGTGTGAGATTATGACCAGCTGAGAAGGAAAAATGGAATCACATACAAATAAGGTTGGTGTGGTTTTTTTACAAAGTGGTTGAGGTAAGTATAAATAGATTCTGAATAAATATTTTATAAGAGCGGTTCATGATAAGGCTAACTCTATATTTTTCTTAATAGATTCACATAGTACTAAATATATTATTATTGTTGTGTTGAGCGCACAAATATGTCAAATCCTTCAAAATCAGAATTCATAAATCTTAATATTTCAGGAAATTTATTTATCTTGGATACTTGATGTTGAGATCCACCTTGAGGAAAGGGATCTTGTAAATACCATTAAAAATGAAAATAAAGCATTCCTGAAGGAGCGCGCAAAGACAATGATATTCATTTGCCACCATCTCCAAGAAGAATTAAAACTGAATACCACATAGTAACAGATTCACTATTTTTGTTTAATAATTTGAAGGAGAAATACGAGTACTAGAAGACCATAAACCTCCCAAAAAGCTCCCTATAATTGATTGCACCTGAAGTTGCAAAATTATGAATCAGTTAGTAAGTATAATCTATAGAATATGTGTTCAAATATTCACGCTAATAATACGCTTCTGTAGTAGCAATATAAAGGGCGTCAATCTATAAAGTACTCTGAACTGATTTCATGTTTTCTTGTGGCTGAACAAACTAAGCAACTTTTATTAAAAAATCATCAATCCCACCTTATTGGCTTTGTTCCATTCCCTGAAGTGAATGAGGTTGCATGTCATGGTCATAGACGAGGGAGAAGTCATGGTTTTGGACATGGTTGAGGTAAAATTACAAAATCCGTAGGGGACATGTTCAGAAACATTCAAGTAAAAATTTCGTGCCATTTCACCTGAAGTGGAATAATCCTGAGATATCACAGGAAAAATGGAAAAGTTTACATAATAGAATCTCCCTAGAATGATGTATGTATGTTTCCGTGTATTCATGTTGCATATTTATGGTGCATATTGCATGGCAAATAAATCTGTTAGAAAAGAGAGTGATTACTATGCATAAATAATTATTGTTCATATTTTTTCACTCGGAAGTTCATTATTCATCATAATTCATCATTGTGCATTCTTTTAACAATTTTTTCAAAATACTATTCACCAACATTATTTTACTATTAAATTTTTTTCCACTTGGAACGTTTGCCTTCTAGATAATAAACCTCAATATAAAGAAAAAGAAAAGATTATTGGTAATGAAAATATTCACACTGATTTATGAATATTATATTTGTTTTAGTTATGTTTTTGGAATTTATATTTTCCTGTTTCATCATGTTTTGGAAATGATGATTAGCTATTTATATACATGGATTGTATTGATGTATTGACTAATTCTAAAATGTTGAGTAAAATATTAATTTAGTAGACAATATAAAGACACCCATAATTCTTTGTAATGAAAAACATTTGACGGTGACAAAAGCTAAGGTAAAATCTCAGGTTCTACAAACTTGATTGAAAGCTCTAGAAGAGCCAATATTATGATTGTCAAATGGAATCAAATTTGATATTGATGAAGTTTATTCTACCATATCCAAAAGACATCTGTTCAGTTTTAAAGATATATGTCGTATTGGTTATTAAAACTATAAATAAAGGTAAAGAAGAATATTTATATATTACTTCTATTGAAGTTACTTGATATTGATATGAGTTGTATTATACAGAAATAAGAGCAATTGAATCAAATGTTGAGATACACCAGAAGTGCTCCAACTTAATGTACCAAAAGTGTTATAATCCAAAAAGCGGTCATGTTAGGGCATGATTGCACTGAGCATTCGGGATCTATAAGGATGTATTGAATTATTAAAAATTCAAATAAGACATCCATTAAAGAACCAGAAGATTCTTTTACCAAGAGATTATCCATCAAGTGATTATCCATGCTCTATCTGTTCACTGAGAAAATTAATTATTAGAGTATCTCATTTATATCAATATGGACTATCCATTATTTCAAGATTTTGATAGATATATTAACTAAATAGTCTCATTCGTAACACAACTTTTAATGATTATTGCATACATGTTGGTATTGATGTCAAGCATCCTACTGCCCATGTTCATACTCAAAATGGTACAGTTTAATATTTAATTAAATGGCTTTAGTTGATCGCTCAACCTTTGCTTATGTTAAATAAATTATTTGTCTCAACATTGGGTCATGCAAGACCAACTATATACGTGAGTACTCACCATTATAGCTTGTATTTGGTCAACCACCAAATATTATTTATTTAGCATGTTTAGTTATGCTGTATATGTTTCTATTGCAAATGGGCCTTTAACATAAACTTGGAGTTTATGTTAGTTTTGATCTCCATCTATTATTAGATATCTTGGATCCTTAGTAATCAAACTTGACTTTGAAAAGGTTTATGATACAATAAATTGGAGTTTCTTGTTTGATATCTTGGGTAAGTTTGGTTTTGGAAAAAAAATGGGTGAAATGGATGAGGACATGTTTAGTTTTAGCTAGAGTTTCAATTCTTATTAATGTTTCCCCATCTAAGAAACTGTGTCCCCAAAAAGGGTTGAGGCAAGGGGATCCAATCTCACCATTCTTGTTCAATATTGCAGCTGAAGGCCTAAACATGGTACTATTAAGAGCCAAAGAACTTGGACTGATAAGAGGGTTCAGTATTGGGAATGAAGGTCTGAATTTATCTTATCTACAGTTTGTTGATGACACGATTTTATTTTGTGAGGCTGATTGGGTAGAGGTTACAAATGTGAAGAGGATTCTAAGATATTTTGAAGTAGTGTCTGGACTGAAGATCAACTACCATAAAAGTGCTGTCAGTGGAGTGGGAATTGATGAGACTACAGTTGATGAATTTGCTTCAAGATTAAATTGCACAAGTCAAAAGCTCCCTTTCAAATACTTAGGTTTGCCTCTTGGGGGGCTAATCCTAGAAGAAAGCAAACTTGGAAACCTGTGGTGGATAAGTTCAATGCTAAATTAGCCAGATGGAAAAGAAGAGTGCTTTCTTTTGCTGGTAGAGTGACATTAATTAAATCTCTGTTATCCAATCTTCCAATCTATTACATGTCCTTATTTAAGATACGTCAAGGAATTGTAAAGAAGCTAAATAAGATACAATCCGCATTTCTATGGAGAGACAATGATCTGAAGAGAAGGATTCATCTTGTGAAGTGGAAAGAAGCTACAGTGAGTAAGAAACTTGGAGGATTGGGATAAGGACCATTAAAGTAGTGAACAAAAGTCTAATTGCCAAATGGTAGTGGAGGTTTGGGTACGAAGATAATGCATTATAGAAGACATTGATCTATTGCAGGTATGGAGCTGATGGTGGAATTTCCTTTCCCCATGGCTGCTAATCCTAGCTCAAGGATTTCGAGTGATATTCTATTAGTAGCACAATCCAATCCCAGGCTTTTTAATTTTTTTATGGAAAATGTTGAAATCAAAGTTGGGAATGAGCGAAGGATTAAGTTTTGGGAGGATGCCTGGCAGGGTAGCTTTTGTTTTAAAGACAAATACCCGAGATTATTTAGTGTTTCTACTGATAAAGGGGTAACATTAAAAGAGATGGTGGACAAAAAAGCTAGAAATGATGATTGGTTCTTTAGTTTTAGAAGGATTTTACGGGTGTGGAAAGAAGAGGAATTGAGAAAAATGAAGGAGGATTTAGGATCAGGTCCAGCACTATGTTTGGAAGCAATGGACAACATCAGATGGAAACATAGAAGCTTAGGGTGTTTCAATGTAAAATCAGTATATAATTGATGTGAGCTGAATTATGGACCTATGAAAAGTTTATCTGGCTTAATCTGGAATAATGTTGCATCTCCAAAATCTCAATTTTTCGCTTGGTTGGTGTGGAAAGGGAGAATAAAGACATTAGATTTGTTTTGCAGAAGATTGTGGTTGTTGACTCTAATATGGAACCAAGCTGTGTTCTCTATAGAACAGGGAAGGAATCATTAAATCATATTGTTAGGTTTTTGTTATTGGCAATCCCATTTGACAAAACTCATTTCAGTTGTAATTTTACTCGATCTTTTAATTTAGTAAGACTATGAGTGTTTAGATGTGATGTTAATTCTTTCATGTTTGCCACTTCGCTAACTATGTCAGGGATCGAGCAAAGATGCAAACCTCTCAGAAGTTTCACTCGTCTGCAAAAATACCGGGAGTTGACATTTTATGCTCGAGCGAACTTTCCATCGCTCGACTGAAGACACTTGTTCAGGAAGACACGTTTAAGTCACACCGCTTGAGCGGCCATTCCTGCGCTTGAGCGGTGATCGCGATTCTGCCTGCTATAAAGCTGCAATTAAATTAGTTTCTAGGGTACGACTTCTAGATCTTCTTTTTAGGTATTAAGGTTTTCATCTGGAGCTACTTTGCTTGTTTCCTTTGATACCTGTGAGAGTTCATATCATGAATTGAGTGTATTCTATCAAAGGGGGTAGTTTTATTTATTTAATACAAAAGAGAGAGTTGTTCTTCGGTGGATTCAGGGAATTTGGGCTTGAAGCTTTGGTGGATTCCAGAGTGGCTCATCATCGTGATTCGACATCGGCGTTGTGGATTCAACGTTGGACAAGACAATTCCGAGGTGAAGACGGTGTTGAAAGAGACACATTGGGGTGGTTCAATTCGAGCATGGATTTACTAGGCAATTGAGAGTACACTTATGTAATTCCTTTTTGTCTTTTTAGTGGATTGTTTTGTGGTTTTGGCCCATGGTTTTTTATGCAATTGGAGGCGTTCCAATTGTGGTTTTCCATGCTAAATCGTTGTGTTGATTCGTCTTTGATTGGGATTGTTATTTACTGTTTAAAATTGGTACATAATCACAAATCAATATCTTCGGGAATTAAGATTTTCACATATAATGCTACATTGCCTTTTTGTTTAGAAAACCTGGTCTAGCATCATCAAATGGTGGGGAGTGCAATGGGTTGTTCCAGGCACAGAGGAATGCTTGCTCCAGTGATGGAGTGGATGGAAGTTTAAAAAAAGGGAATTGCAAATATGGAAAGCACTGCCAGTAGCATTGTTTTGGTCTATATGGAAGCACAGAAATGAGGTTATTTTTAATAAGGTACAGCCTAATCTAGAAGAACTCTATGATCTCATTAAGGTAAGAGTAGCCATGTGGATGAAGTCAAATTTGGTGGGAAGAGACTACTAATCAGTTTGTATCAAACCTACAACAAATTAGGTTATGCGTTAAGTGACTGGGCACCCGTGGTGGCTATTATGATCAGATCAGGTGCTGATATCAACATGCTATTGGATTAAAAATTGGAGGCTGTCCTGGTTGAGTGTGAATCTTTGTTCTGGTCTTCTCGAGTTGCCTTTTGGCCTTGTGTTTTACTGAAGTGTCATGAAAAGGGATGCTGCAAATGATAGTGTTGCTAGTGGCTGCTACTATTAGTGATGTTGCTGCAAGGAATTGATTTATTTACGTATGGTTATTGCTACTATTGCTGATGGCAGGGGAGTATTTTGTGTGATATTTTTTTTTTATGTATGGTGTGGATTTACTTCTGGTTTTTGGTTGGTTACTCACCAACTTGATGAGATGCTGCAGATGAATGGGCTTATTCTATGGTGCCAACCTAGTTGGGATTATATTACTTTACTATGATGCTTGTGCATCCATCACCTTTATTGATGTATGGTATAATTTATTATTCATCAATAAATTGCTCTTTTTTTTTTCTTTTTTTTTTTTGCTGATAAAAAAAAGAAAGAAAAAGCATGTGATGGATTTAGAGCATGTTTTAAGGATTGTCATTTTTATAAAATAGTCTTCCCATCATCAGAGAAAGAAAAGTTGCAGTTTGAAACTTGATGTGAAATCACTTGAAATAATTCAATGTTATATTATCTTGATCCTCGTATTAATGAATGTGAACTAGAAGTTCAAAGGATAATTTATTTGCCAAGTAAACAATCAATCCTGCACCAACACTAAAAATATAATAAAATCGTAAATTCCAACTGCTAATGCTCCAACAAGAATTAATGTTCCTGAATGACAATCTGTTGGTATAGCTGTAAATGTATCAAAGTCAAGCTAGAAGCGTGGTAGACCTGTCGATGGAAAAGACAAAGTTTCTTAAAAGAAGAAGACAATTGGCATTCTTCAAGAGATCATATCTAGTGCTCCTAAAGAGGCTATATCAGCGCTCCTGAAGAGGTGCTTTAGAAGAGACTATACCTAGCACTCCTGAAGAGGCTAAACCCACAAAAAATTCTTAGTGCTCCTAAAGAGGCTAGACTCAATAAATAGGCTATTATAATAAATATATCTAAATCTTCTACTTATAAACCTTTTGAAGCTGAACCTCCAGAAAGAAGAATCTCCTGAAGAGTTATACCCTGACGTAGAATTTCCTAAAGAGTTACCCTTGAAGTGGAATCTCTTGAAGAGTTATCCCTTAAAGTGGAAAAGGTATCGGAAAATAATGAGATCTCAATACATTATATAAGTACATGAGATATTTGTGATAGAAATTAAACTGTTGTCGATAATATGTTTTCGTTTAATGTTACTCTTGCTATTACCAGAAGTAATGGTGAAAGCATTACCAAAAGTGATGATAATAATAAACCACAAACTGTCGAAGAATGACAACGTAGAAATAATTGGCCAATGTGGAAATAAGTAATACAAGTAGAATTAAACTTGCTTACAAAAACGTGAAATATTTAAGTTACGTTTGGTAAAGTTTTCTAAATATGATTTGAGAATAGAGTTACATTTGAGTTTATGAGTTTTGGAATTATGATTTGAGTATACAAAATTTGTTTGGTTATAGTTTTTGAATAGAGTGTTGAATTGAGTTTTGAATTGTGTGTGGAATTGAGTTTTGAAAGTTTGATGTGACATGTGAAATAAGAAAATTTGTTTGGTTATGAGTTTTCAAAATAGTTTTCAAAACTTAATTCAACCTATAATTGATAATCAAACACACAACTCACAACTCAATATCCGTGTTTTTAATCAACAGTCATAACCAAACTATTTTTAAAATACTCAAATAAAAAAATGATTTTTTTTTCAATTAATTGTTTTTAAATAATTTTTTTGGATAATTTTTTTTTTCAAATAACTTTTATGTCAATTTTTTTTTGTCAATTAATTTTTCTGTCAATTAATTTTTTGGGCCTGAATAAACATTTTGTTCTATACGTTTCTAATATTTTTCAAATATTTTGTTCAAACCAACACATTTGGAGATTACATATTTATAAAAATTAACAAAAGCCAATTTATTAAATCTTTTTAATACAAACCAAAACGTAAACATTACCAAACGTTTTACCAAACATTATCAACATTTTTTCATTTGTTAAATTTTATCGATTTAATAAAAAATGCTTTATCTTGTACCGTTTTCCTAGCTTCATTATTGTCCCTCACCCTGCCACACCCGTGAAGCTCGTATTATTGTCCCTCACTCTGCCTCATACGATTGATGTGTTTGGCTATAAAATGACTAACTTGCCCCTCTTTCATAGAATGTCAAATTGCTATGTAAGTATAAAATGAAAAGGGCAATATCGTAATTTCACTCATGCAATAGACACCCGCCCTCTCCTCTGTTGGTTGTCAGTTGGTTACTATTCGATAAAAGAAAAGAAAAAAAAAAGCCAAAACTGAGCCACAGATTGTCGATGGTCAATATTCGAAAGAAAAGAAAAATAAATAAAAAGAGCAACTTCTGGAACTGAGGCTTTATATAAGTTAGCATCTTCATTTGTTTAACTACACCATCTTCACCATCTTTATTCCAACAACTTCAGCAACTTCTTCACCATACAATATCATAAATTCAGTGTAGATATATCCATGTAAAATCTGAGATGAAGGGCTTTCATAAGAGGTTAGTTTGAACCAGCGCTTCATATTCTTAATAGCTTCACAATTTCAAAGCTGAGTTGCACAAACCGAATATTTCAGCAAGCAGGACAACCGGTCGATCATCCGGCCGGTCAACCGGCTTCACTCCTAGTTTCCACCACCCGAGGCTCAGTTTGGCTATCTGTTGCTTTTTTTTTTCTTTTTTTTTTAATGCTATTTTCATACATTTTGCTATACATCTTTCATACATTTTTGATACATTTTTCTTAACTTTTGCAGTCATTTTGCTTACCTTCATAAGTCATACTGAGAACAAAAAGAGCGAGACCCAAACATGGCAAAACCTCTAACCCTTCACAACGTCAACAACAGCAACACTATCATCACTATCCAACTATTGATTTCTCACATACAATCACGAACAAGCTTATTCAAATTTTGCCAACCGACTAATTGTTACGGAGAGAAAGGTTAATCTACCTTCTCAATATGATCCATTGTTTCTTTGCACACTCAATACGATGGGATGGTTACCTTTAGCTAATTTCCCACAAAAGGTATATCCCCATCTTGTGTATTTATTTTACCTTCACTTAAGACCTACCGAGGGAGAAGTGGAACTGTGTAGTCTGACCTCTTATGTGAAAGGTAAAATAATCACACTGAAACCCCACACTTTGGCACAAATTATTGGAGTTGAGATAGGGGATTTGCAATGTCATTTTCAGACTGAGTCTGAGTTAGCTAACATTGTTGGTGATATAACTGAGGTTTATACCACAATTTGTGAAAACTGATTTACCGGCACTAATTTACAAGCAAGACATTTAAAACCCCACCTTCCTATTCTTTATCGATAAATAGTTGAAAATGTCACTTCCAAAAAAGGACATTTTGATGTTGTTTCACGTTTTAATGTTTATTTGTTATATTATTTTGAAGTTAGACAAACATTAGATTTATGCTACATATTACTGAAGGAAATGATAGTTGCAAATCTTGGTACTCTCAGTGGCTGGTCACTACCTTTTGGAGCTTTGTTAACCAAAATTTTCAAAGCGCATCATGTCAGCCTTGAAGGTGAAGTAGATGTGAAAATCACTTCACCAATTTCAAAGTATACACTAACCCAAGTTGGTGGTGTTGAAAACTTACTAGGCTCTATTAATTTTGCAAATGAACCAATACCTAATTCGGAAGACCCCAATGATAATGCCATCCCACCAAATCAACAACCCCAATACTGGACTGATTATTTAGCTTTGGAACAAGAACGGTCCAATCAGCGCCTACAATGGGAACAACAAATGGCTAATCAGGTCAATACATTAGGTAATCGGTTCGATGAATTTGCTGCCGCTTAGAACTCACTAATTCAACACTTTGGTGAGTTTCGTGCAGACTCTGAGAGACATGATGAAGTGACAAGTAACCGCATTGATTAGATTGACCATTGAGTCACTCAGATGTACCATCACTACTTCCCTCCACCTCCACCTCCACCTCTACCTCCACCACCACCTGACAATGACACTTAACTTGTTTCGTTGAGCGATTTAATGGTTGACACATGCTGTGGTTATTTTGTTTTCTTATTTTCTTGTGGTTATTTTGTTTTCTTATTTTGTTGTAATATTTTGTATTAACATTATGAATAGTGAATTTATGGTGTGCACTCTAAAATTAACCAGTGATAATGTTATAACAATTTGTTATTTGTATTATGAAGTGAAGATGTCATATGCATTTTTTTTTTAAAAAGTGCATATTATGCATCTCCCTTAACTGATGCACGACTGTTAACTCCAATAACAATTACAACTTTCTTCTACAACATCATAAAAATTAATAGAACAATTAATTTTAAATTAAAATTAATAAAAAAAATTTATTTCATATAAAAATTAATATAAAAATTAAAATTAATAACAAAACCATTATTTGAATAAAATGAAAAAAATTAATAAACAAATATTTCGTATAAAAATTAATAAAAAAAATTAATAGAACAATTAAAATTAATAACAAAACCATTATTTGAATAAAATGAAAAACAAATTAATAAAAATTATTTCGTATAAAAATTAACAGAAAAATTAAAATTAATAACAAAACCATTATTTGAATAAAATGAAAAAAATTAATAAACAAATATTTTGTATAAAAATTAATAAAAAAAATAATAGAACAATTCAAATTAATAGCAAAACCATTATTTGAATAAAATGAAAAAAAATTAATAGAACAATTTAAATTAATAACAAAACAATTATTTGAATAAAATGAAAAAAAATTAATAAAAATTATTTCGTATAAAAATTAATAGAACAATTAAAATTAATAACAAAACCATTATTTGAATAAAACGAAAAAAAAATAAAAATTATTTCGTATAAAAATTAATAAAAAAATTAATAGAACAATTTAAATTAATAACAAAACTGTTATTTGAATAAAATGAAAAAAAATTAATAAAAATTATTTCGTATAAAAATTAATAAAAAAATAAACAGAACAATTTAAATTAATAACAAAACTATTATTTGAATAAAATGAAAAAAAATTAATAAAAATTATTTCGTATAAAAATTAATAGAACAATTTAAATTAATAACAAAACCATTATTTGAAAAAAATGAAAAAAATTAATAAAAATTATTTCGTATAAAAATTAATAAAAAATTTAATTGAACAATTTAAATTAATAACAAAACCATTATTTGAATAAAATGAAAAAAAATTAAGAAAAACTCAATTATTTCATAAACTAAACTAAAGCACTCTGTATTAAACTGAATGAACGTCATAAATTACAAATTCTGCATGCATCATTCAAAAAAAGTATTTGCCCCTGCATATTATACATTGCATCAACAACATATTAAGTGTTTTCATCCATGTAATTATATTTTGTTGATTGACCATGTGATGCTGTTTGGGAAAGGAATTTGATTTGGCTTCCGTTTTCTTTAATTGCCATTTAGCCCAATCATTATCCTCATTGTCAGGTATCCTACAAAAAGAGAAAAAAATCATTAAATTGACAATTACAAATAAAGTGGGGGAAGTTATGTAATAAAGGTGTCTTAATAATTGAAACTAGTAAAATAATTATATATTTTGAACCATTAATCACTACGAAATTCACTTGCCTTGTTCACATCACAAATCTAGCCATGGCCAATATGATTTTGCCACATAGCAGTAGCAATTGCAACCCTAAATTTCGATTGGTACGTCAACCCATGTTGCGACATGTCAACATAGTCAGCTTGGTCTCCAACAAACCCGTCTGCTTCCGTTTCTGTTGCCATTTCATTATCAGCTTCCATGAAGAATGGGTTCATATCTGCATGCAAACGGATCTAACTGTGCAGTACACAACATGCAATCATGAGAGGGGCCTTGTCTTGTAGACTTGTAATTTGGCATGGACCGCAATATTGGGAATCGCTTCTTCAGAACACCAAATGTTCTTTCTATGACATTGCATAATGACGAATGTCGATGGTTAAACAATTCCTTAGGTCCAGAATAATGACGGCCATGAAACTCTTGTAAGTGATAGTGTTGGGAACGAAATGGGGTAAAAAATCCAGGCATGTTCGTGAAACCAACATCCACTAAATAATACTTGTCTACATATAAATAATGTATGCATTGCTCTGTCAAATAGATGTACACAAAAATGTTTTCAAAAAATGTATAGTGTGTTATTTGGTGACACTCACCATGGGGTGGGTGTGGAAACTGTAGATCAGCTCTTGTAATAGAGTCAACTAAAATAGCGTTGTCGTGAGCGCTACCTTCCCATCTAGAATTAATAAATGTAAACAACATGTTGAAGTCACAAGCTGCGAGTACATTTTGCGATACCATAGATTTACGACCGCGGAATGTATTTTGTCTTGAAGTAGGGATCATGCATCCACTAATGTGTCATCGATAGCACCGACACAATTCTACTTGAAAGATATTTGTTTGACATTAAAAGCAAAACAAACTTGGATATTACTTTTATAACATAAAAAAAAATAAAATAAAATTCGTTCCTTATTGTTATTGAAAACTTACAGGACAAACATATAGTCATACCTTGAACCAAGGAAAAAACCTTCTGTCATTTAAAATTTTTGCCGGTATCTCGTCTTGGTTATGTGGTTTGATAATTGTTGATGCAAGCTTGTTCAGTGCCCGCATAACAATTTTGATGTGCCGACAAATAGTTTCCATGGAGTGTTGAAATCTATCGGCCAATAGTTGATGGCGGTCATTTTGTGCGAAAATGTACAAAAAAATTCCAAGCAATTCCTCGACACTGATATGCATATGTTCAGTATCGATAAAGCCATTTCGAAGTAAGGTGTCTTTCAATAAAATGAATGTTTGTGCATCCATTTGCATAATGTCCATCATTGTTTCTGGATGGCCATTTAATAAACTGAAGATGTAATTATCACCTTTGAATGGACAAGTTCGTTGCGGTCGTCTGCTACTTGACGCATTCATATGGTCATGCATAAAAACAATAATCAAAAAATCCATAAAATCTTCAATAACCTCATCCTCCTCTGATGAGATCTCCATTGCATTGTTTTCTATGTCGGATGACATATTGTTTCGTCTACATCACAGTAAAAACATAATTATAAAATAATTTTTGACAACATGCTAATTGTTACCATTATTGGTGAAACTGAATTAACAAGTGGCTACATTTAGTCGGCTTTAGTCATTTATCAGCATCCACTAAAATATACACGCGAAAAAAATTTGATTAATATGTAGTCATCTTGTCATAAGAATATGGACATAAAAGAACGCAGAACAATAAAACAACATATTGATGTAAAACAGAAACTACTTAACAATTCAATAAAAATAAACATACGAAGACGGATAAAAAAGAGCATATCATGGGATGAAAAAAAATGATTAAAAACAAATCAGGAATCATCAAATCATCTTGCACAACGACAAAGAGAATCGCTAACTCAATCAAAACACAACTTCTCACTTCACTGCAAAGCTAGGATCATAGCTAAGCGCATATGCGTAGGAGCACGCATAAAAAACCTTCGCCATTCCTTATCTTTAAATAGTGTTAGTGCCCTAACGTACTGGACCGGTGGTATGTCCCCAAGCTCTAGCAATGCATCTTGACATGCATCAAGGGAATACTCATCACTACCTACACTTACAGCCTCTGTGTCAGTTGATCGTGCACGTGAATGTTCCGTTTTTGCCTATACATAGGTAGTGAAAGCTATGCAGACATCATCGAACCCACTTGACCGTGACCTTTTAGAACGACCACTATTAGTCTGGCTATTTGTAAGGCCCCTTTTGTGACTTTTGCCCTTCGCTGGATCCATGTATTCATCGCTGAAAAAGTTAATAGGAATGGCTTCAGCAACATTACTCCCACCAGCTTCAGGGCTCCAAAATTTATTAAGCATTTCATCTTCTCCATATGAGTCAAGGGCTCCTTGTGTGGATGCATGAGACAAGGCCCCTGTGGCACAACAATTTTCAACAATTTCTGCCATTTCTTGAAAATACTCAAATCCTTTTGTGAAGCCCCTGAAATATGTATTTACTTTAAAGACACTAATGTTTGAATTATTTTCTTAAAGCCCCTCGGTTATTTGAATTATTTCAGATCTTGTCGGTTAGCATTTTATTTTCTTTTTTTTAGCAAAACAGGAATTTTTCTAGCCAGATTAGGTTCCCTAACCTAATTTAATTTAATTCTACATGAGTAAGGTTCCAACACATGTATTTAACTCCAAGCCCTCACTCTTTATTTAAATTCAAAATTTACCACAAAGACTAGTACTTGTACCTTTGTACCATGAGTACTATCCATCAAGATATATATATATATATATATGTATACACCTTGAGGAGTGTGTCCTAGAGCCTAAAATTGATAAAAAAAAAAAAATAGCCCCTTCACCCTTCCCTAGGGCATGCCATTCTAGGAGGAAGTGACGATACAATTTTCTAAGTCTATCATCATGAAAATCTAGAAACTCACAAACCTAGTACCTTAGACCTAGGATGCTAATTCCAAAACTAGTTTCATTACAACTAAATGTTGCCTAAACCAATGAGTAAGCCTCCCAAATCATCCCTATTCCTTTAAAACTTCAAACAAATGCTAACATTTCCATCCATTTCCAACTAATGGGCTTTTAGGACATTTTACATCAAAAGTTGCCTAAATATACCAACACCCCCCTAGCTTGGCAAGCACAAATAACACACTCACACACACTTTCGGCTAGAGAGAGGGAGTAGAGCAAGAGAGAGAAGTCTAGAGAAGAAGAGGGAGGAAGAAGAGAGCCTTCTTGTGCAAAGCTTAGTAGGTAAGCTACAAACACAACCTTCTCTTTCATTTTCTTTTTTTCAATACATGTTTCTAAGGGTTCTAAATGATGTTTTCAGATCTGTTATTAATGAGTTCTTATGTTAAAAATGCTAAGGGTTGAGTATTGATTCCATCTCTCTTGTATTTTCCCCA
This sequence comes from Camellia granthamiana, assembly GCA_036172215.1. Classification (NCBI taxonomy): domain Eukaryota; kingdom Viridiplantae; phylum Streptophyta; class Magnoliopsida; order Ericales; family Theaceae; genus Camellia; species Camellia granthamiana. The sequence continues at coordinate 75,009 of JAXFYN010000925.1, forward strand.
TTTTGGCACCAAACCATCTTTTTTTTTATACCAATCTCTCAACTTTCCAAGGGCACTCTTTCAAGAAAATTTTCTGAGTTAAATATATGTTAGTTAGCATGTTTTCTTCACAAAAGAAACGAAAACTTTTCCTTGGTGGAACCCTTTTCTCATAAAACTTCTTGTTTTGGGCATGGTACCTTAGAATCTGTTTTTCGCATCCCACTTCCAAAAATTCCAGAAAAATGTATAAAATTATTCTGGACCTCTATTTTATGTCAAAATTTTCCTTGAGGAGTTGTCTTTCAACTAAAATTGGTTTCATCAAAAAACATTAAGCGGTTTTGCAAGAAATTCAAATTTTCATAACGGTCGACAGATCTGGACAGAATCTGGACAGCGCTGGAATGTTTTCTAAATAACTTGAAATCTAGAAAAGCAATCCCATTTCCGAAATATGTTCTAGAAACTAGATCAAATTCTCTACGAGCCATAGGAAGGCCGAGTCTGGTGGAAGATCTAAAATAGTCCGTTCATTTTAATCTTTATGCGATACTAAATCTGGAAATTGTGTTATGTGTGAATGTTTTATACCCTTGAGTTCATGAGATTTCTTATTAGCTTATGATCATATCTTGGCATGATATTATATGTGTTGTGGTTATGTTATTTACCTTTCTCATCTTAAGAATGCATGCTTGTATGGATATTATTGTCTTATAAGTTGGACTAACCTTGATTTAAAACATTTAACTCAACAGGAAACCTAATGGGGAGGGTATTGGGTTTTCGAGCACTTGAGTAGTGAAAAGATGAGAATATGTGATACATGGATTGTTGGGATGCGTTCCCTATTTGGAAGTTAAAATCTTGCGCAAATGGTTTTCGGGACCCTTGAACGGAGCGGTTGTAATCGGACCCTAGGTGGTTTGGTGTAAGGAGGGATTCGGGCAAGGACCTATTTTACCGTCTCTTTTGAGAGCCTGCGGTTGGCGCTACGCGGTACATAACTGTTGGTAGGCATCCGAGGTTAGTTCTGCAACAAAGCAGCAAAAGAGAGGGC
>JAXFYN010000926.1:0-54723 GCA_036172215.1 Camellia granthamiana
AAGTAAAGCTGTAGACACCCCATTTTTGACCGTCCTCAAGACTTGGACGTCACCGTTGGAACACTCGGTGATTATCCATACTTGTGTTCGTTTGGCGTTCCCGGAGTTCTCGGCTCGCGCGCCTTGCCTCAGGACCTCCGAACTCGACCGTTTTGTGTCTGGTTTTGCACCAAACACTTGTGTTTTGCCTTGGAATGGCAGGGAATGCCTTGTGAGGCATCCCCACACACCACCGGCTGTGGCTAGAGGCCACCGGCTAGCTGGTGTTGCTATCGGCACTTTATTGTGCTGACCGGCACTCTTTTGTGCCGACCGGCACTAAGTTTGCCAAAATGGCACTCTTTGCCGGCCGGGCACTGTTCAGCTGCTTTATGAGATATTTTCTCACAGCTGTTCAGCCTTTTGCTCCCCTCCATACACGTGTATGGAGGGATGAGCTTGCTTGGTGGCTAAGCTTGTAAGCTTTTTGCCTATAAGAGAGAAGGCTCCTCCCTTTGCTCAAGGGTTACAAAATCCAAGAGCTTTAGACATTGTTAGAGAGTTAGAGCTCTGGTTTTTTTTTAGGGTTAGAATAGATATACTTACTATCTCTCTCTTTCTCTTTGTAATCTAGGTGTTTTGTGCCTTACTATTGCACTAAAACACCTAGTGTTCCACCTTTCTCTTGGTTCTGAGGTTCCAAAGGTTGGTTCTTGCTGTTTTTGGTTGATTTGAAGCTCAAAGAGGCCATCACTCCATCTTTGTTGAAGAAGGCTACAAGGGTGAGATACTAACTCCCTTTTTCCCATTTTTTTGCACCTTGTTTTTACCTAGTTTAAAACAGTTTTTGTGCTTAGTGATTAACACATAAAATCTCTGTTTTTAAGCCTTCTTTATTGTTCATTAAGAGTGTTTAGTGGTTTGGGTGAGTTTGACCACCCTTAGGCCTTGAAAAGGTCACTTTTTGTGCTATTTTGTGAGAGATCCGAGATTTTGGTGATAGGATCTCTTCACCACTGAAATCTTGAGGGATTTCAGTGGTGAAGAGCATGCCTTGAAGTCTGAAGAAGGAGAGGGTCACCCCCTCTCCTTGATGTCCTTGAAAAGGGAAAATTTTGCTTCCTTATGGAGCTTCATGCTTGAGTGTGTGTTGAGCATGTTTGACTTGTTTTTCATGCTTATATTGCCATGTTATAACATGATTTCAAGTTGGTTTTGGCCTCTTATACATACTTAGTATGGTTGCCTTGTAATGCCTTGTTATGCCTTAACGTGCCTAGGTTGTGTGCCTTCATTTCTAGCATGTTTTAGGCCTACATTTGTGAAGTTTTTATGCTTATATTTCCATGTATAAGGTCTGTCCACGGTCGTTTTGGTCAATCTTAGCATGAATTTCAAAGCCTCTTTGCATTTGGCTTGTTGACCTTAAGAGTATGATTGTATAGCATGCCATACTTGCATCATTTTTAGTGGTTTGGCGCCATTAATAACATGATTTCAGTCCATTTAGCATGCTCACATGTTCGCATTACATGCCTCTTTGACGTGTCAAGAGTCTTCGTGTTTGCCCCTTTGAAAGTGCACGTGTGCATGCCTTTAGATTCATGTCATATAGATGCCATCTAAGTGATATCTTGGGCTTAGTTTTATGTGTTAAAACTCTGATTTTAGTTGGTTAGGTGTTGCCATGTGTGGTTATGCTAAGAGTAGTTCAATGCCTTATTGACTTGCCTTAAGTCTTGTTTCAGTTGTTGCATGCTTAGCATACTTTGTTCAACATGATTTGGCATCATTTTATGCATGATTTTCAGAGCTTATCTTGCATGCTAATTGCCCATGTTTAACTCATTACAAGTGTGCTTGAATGTTGTTTATTACGCTTAGGTGTTGGTGCCTTAACTTGTGCATGTGTGCATACGTGTTTGGCCCTCATGACTAGGCATTTTGGCCACTGTTTTGAGCCTTGTTAGAGCTGCCCAATTCATGTGTAAGTCCATCTCATTGCTTAGTTTGCATACTTGCCTTGTACGCCTACTTGTATGCTTACATAAGTGCCTCGCATTGTCCATATGGCATAGTAGATAACATGCTTAGGGCCTTGTTGCATTGGCATGCATGTTGGGCCTCTTGAAGTGAAGTATGATGGAGGTTTGGCACCTTTATTTGCTTGTTTGCATTGCATGCATTTGACATTGAAGTTGCATTCTTGGTCCTTTGGGCCATCACGCATAGAAATGCGCGATTGCTGGTCCGAGGATCGAGGCACATGCCCCATTGAGCCATCAACATGATGTGGGATGTGTTTGGTGCATACATGCTTTGAATTGCCTTGCTATGCATAGCTTGTCCTCTGCTGCTGTGAGTTGCAGGATCTGCAGAACATTTTGTGCCGGCCGGCACTTTTTAATGCCGACCGGCAGTGTTTTCCCAGCCGATGGAACAATTCAGTGCCGGTGGCCACATCCTTCAGCCGGTGGTATTCTACCCCAGCCGGTGGTGATCTTCAGTGCCCAAGGAAGTATTCCTGAAGTTTTGGTAGTCTTCAGAAGAGGAAAGCAGGGAAAACAGAGGCAATCATGCATGGCAGTGCGATTCCGAGCCAGTCCCGAGCGCGTGCTGCATTTGGCCCTCATCCCGAGGCGATTTACCGTTTAATTAGATTAATTATTTTATTTAATTAATTTAATTGGTTTGTAATATTTAATTAGCTTGCGTGGTTAATTATTTATTCAATTCTGTATTTATTCGGTCCCTCCGAGCGAGGGCAAATATGTAATAAGTGTGTGTGAGTGGGTGTATGTCTTCCAACCCCCATTTCTTTCTCCCTTTTATTTACCTGCTTTGATGGTAGATTAGGGCACATTTAAATTAGCATACCTCATGCTACGCATGCGTGCATTCATGCATTTGTTTACATGCGTCGGGCTCGGTACATCATGCAAACTGCATCGTACTTTCAATTCCAAATTGAATACGTGCATCAAATAAAGTGCATTTCACATGCCATCTTTAGGGTTAGCCGAGCCTACTCTAGATTACATCTATGCCTGTGTCGCATTAGCCACTTAACATGAACTAGGTCATGCATGTTTACTAACTAGTTTACTGTTTTGGCGCGGAGTACGATGTGAGTTTTTATGGCTTTAGCATATCGCATGCGTGTGGATGTTTACCATGACAGTATGCTTGCCATGCGGCTAAGTGCTTACATGATAAACTGTTTGAATGCCTGTGGGTGGAGGTTAGATTGCCTGAGTTGGAACAACTCGTTGAAATCCGAATTTTAGCCTACTTGTGAGTAGCACAAAAACCAACACGTTTTTCGAGACAAAACGGATATGCAATGTTTATTTCCAAATTAGGCAATCTAGTCTATACTTTTGTGTTGTGCGCATCACATAGTAAATTCTAGGCTAACAATTGGAATAAGGATGCATAAAGTTTTCAAAAACGGATATCATGGTTAGTAGAGGCCGGTCTTCGGACCGGGCGAAAGGGGGTGCTCATAGCTGACCTTCCCCGATCGTACCCAAGCTCCCGAGCCAAGACCACTTTGGTGATGACGGACATGTGGCCTTCGGCACCGAGTCAGGGTGTCCTAAATTTCCCATTTTAAAAATATTTAGGTGACGACTCTGTAATCTGGCAAAGCAGTCCATGTTTGGCACTACTTTTCAAAAAATCTGTTTTCTCAAACGATTTGCCGGATTTGGACTCTTTGGTTCAGATTTAGAACCGTGACACAAAAGGGAGTCCGAACTGTAGAGGGAAGCCCACGGGCGCGTCTACAGTTTCTGGCGACTCCGCTGGGGAGTTTAGAGAGCTTGACTCAAACTCGTGATATCCTGTTTTGATTTCATTTATGTGTTTCTTTGCATTGCATGTGCATTGGTGCGCCTAGGACACCGTGTTGGCCATCTGCTATTCCTGAGCGGTTTGCTGGAGGCTTGTCTTGTCAAGGCATGTCCATAAGGCTGACCGGTTGCGGGCTCTGCCAGTATGGGAACACAAACCCCGGTTTTTACCGGGGCACCCTCTCTTGACCATTCGACCTAGTGCATATTCGGAATCCATAGTGACCATTCCAAACTAGGACAGGTTGCTTACCCGATGCTAAGTTGTCTGAAACCGCTGTGTGCGTAGTGAAACCCTAGTTCCTGACAAAATAGGACAGGGAAACCCTCCCCCAATATAGGGGTGTTTTGGTTCTCATTTATTTGCTATGTGCATTAGAGTGTAACTCTGCAGGGAACGTACATATCAGTTGCGAGTTTGGGGTACCCGGCCCGAGGGCACCAGTATCAATGTTGTTGAGAATTAGCCGTGTCTGCGGGTATCAGTTCAGTTTTTGATAATGACTCCGGGGAATAGTGTTCAGTAGTAGAGCGCAGTTGTCCGGCTACACCCGTGTTTGATCTGTTTGGGGCTGAAATACTACTTGTTTTCCGTTTCGGTTCAGAGATTCAGTGAGTTGACCCAGAACAGTTAGCGTCTCCCCCTTTGCTGAGGTAGGACTGAACATGATGCAGAACTCTGAAGAGATTGTGGTCATGACGGTCGCGTTGAGTCAGGAAACCATCTCACAGAATGATGCTACTGTTGATATGACGCATCCGCCCAGGTCGCCCGCTGCACACCCAATCTGGACCCCCCAGTTCTATCAGGCTCGCGAGCCCACTACATTCGAGTTAATGGGGATGATAGGTGATCTTCAGAGGTCCGTGGCGGATCTCGCTTATGGAATGTCAGCCTTGCCACCGGTTGCACCGTATGCCGGAAATTTCGAACCCCAAGAACCCCCGCTACTGGGGCGAATTGTGATTGAGCTTAATCAGCCGGAGATGACCTCCACATACAACAGTGATGCACCGATATCCACCCAAACTCTCAACCCGGCTGAGGCCAGAGGTAAAGACAAAGTGAAGGCAGGTGCCGATCCCATCGAACAACTGCTGTGGGCAGTAGAGGCTTTGAAAGCCGGGGGAATGAACAAGCAACATATATCCGCAGTTACGACAAAAGCTGTGGAGGATGCTTTCCCCACTCCGCCTGAGGGCAGTTTCAGTCAATCAGAAAATCGGGACAGGCCCCGTCATGCCAAGGTAGCTTCTCCCATTCCCAATCCTGCACCAGGGAAGAGTCAGAAACTCAAAGCCGCACCCGCTGACCCGTTCGCTAGTTCATCTAGCAAGAGTGCTCAGGCCCCAAAATACCTGCCCCGGGGGCGCAGGGCCTTCCATCCTCTCTACATGCCTTTGTCTAGGGCACTTCTGATCTTGGCCAAAAAGGGGCATCTTACACCCCTCGATCCTAGGCCTCTTCCCAAATCCCTTCCAGCAGGCCATGATGCCACTCAGTACTGTGCGTACCATCAGCAGACCGGTCACAGTACCGACAATTGCTTCCGCCTCCGTCATGAGGTGCAGGATTTGATCGATAACAAGGTTATCCTCCCGCCTACCTCGGCCAAATCAGTCACTACAGAGTTCTTGGAATATGAGGACACAGATATCGAGGACACAGATACCGCGAGTATGTGATCAGAAGGTGAACCGCCTGCGGGCAGTAGTAGGAACATTTTTTGGATGCAGCGTTTGGCACGCATTTTTGAGCATCGACCAATACTAGTTTTGTAAATTCTGATTTGAGTATCGGGTCAGTCTTTTGTTTTGTCTTGAGCCTGTCTCATTGTTTGGAGACAGTCCTTTTGCTTAAGGGTCTGTCTAATTGTAATGAGTCAATCCCTCTTGTATAGAATACCGGGTGATTTCGGGGTTGTTGCCTCAAACACCGTTCTGTTTTGTACTTAGTTGTTTTTCCTTTTGAGTCTGTCTCAGTTAAGGAGCCGGTTGCAATCAGGGTTTTGGAATGAAACAGCTGCGGTTACTCTGTTTTTATGCTTGCTTTGTGAGAGGAACGATAGTACCTTCTACCTACTCTCTTGTGCCTTGAAGTCATTGTAATGACCTGAGTTTTTCAAAACCTTTCAAACATTGCGATGAAAACAAAGAGGAATGAATTCCTCGGGATTTGTAAAACTTTGATCAACTGAGAGGAAAAGAGGCGTGCTAAGCTTTTAATGAATGAAATCATGCTTGTTAGTGTGAGTACTGAGAAGGACCCTGGCTTGATCCAGACTGGTTCCACACTATCTTCAGCGCGAGCGATGTGTTGTTTTCTTTAAAAACTTTCAAAAACAAAATATTTTGCGCAGTCCTGTGAATACCTGTGTGGAATCGCTCTTGAGATTGTGCACCCTAGGGTCGCTCTCAGCCTCAAGGTTCAACCTATCTGTTCCGAACCTGGAATCCGTTCAGGATATTCAAGCAGTCAAACGCCTGTGGGGCCCCGTTTGAAGCAGCCCTCGAGCAAGAGGCACCAAAGTCAGATCAAGAAGATCAGACCTCATCAGAAGAAGCTTGCGAAACTAAATCAGAGGCACCTCTCAAACTAGGGGCAAAAATGTCCGATGTGCTCGAAGAGCCAAAGGTGGATTTTTCTACAAATCAATACAACAGCCACTCTCCTGGATACAGAGGGCTTCAATCTCAAAACCATTTGGCATGGACTTGTTACACTTTTACCCTTTGAGAGGCTCGCTGGGCCGAAAACCCGGAAGGGCGACCCAGGCAAAAGTTAGAGCAAGAGAAAAATACAAAGAAAATAAAGCAAAAAAGGCAAAATACAAAAAGAAAAAAAAAAAAAGACAAAAATACAAGGAAAAGAAAAGAAAAATGCAAAAGAATAGCGAAAAAAAAAGGGAAAAAGAAAAAAAATGAAAAAATAAAAAATTTTTGAAAGAAGAACAAAGCTCGCAAGGTCGAAAACCCGCATTGGGCGCCTTGCCAAAAGTGAGAGCCTAAAAATAGTGAAGGTTAAAATACCCGAGTGTACCTTAACCGGAACTACGTAAGGCTTGATTCCCATGTCTGGGATACGTAGGCAACTTCATCCTGAAGTCCAGCCCCAACGCTTCCATAGCGTTTCAGTCCATGTCACGGTTTTGATCATTTATGCCTCCTCCGAATCTGATATTTCGATTGTAACAATCTGGAACTCCGTGAGTAACTTCCTCTTGAAGTCCAGCCACCAACACCTTCCAGGTGACTGTGTCCACATATTGATTCAGACCGTCTTCAACTCCTCCGCGTCCGAGGGTCTGATCGTCATCAACGAGGATTGGTTTATAGCATGCTGCGGCCTCATCTAAACAAGGGGCAACTTTCCGTTGCCATGTATTGCCACATGTTGCCCTAAGTTGTCGCCCAAACTAGGGGCAACTTTCCGTTGCCTTGCCCCTCCTTTAAGCAAGGGGCAATTCTCCATTGCCTCCGATCCGAGTTTGCGCATCTCGAGGGTAAGTTCCGTGCTTGTCCAGCACTGACTGTTTGCAAAAATAGTTTTTGAAAATTTTTACTGAGGTTGACTGCTTTCGGAAAAACTATTTCATTTTCAATTGGGCCATGTTTGGACCCAAAAAGGAAAATTTTCAGTGCTCACAGCCTGACTTGCATGATTTCAAATCAAAAATCGAACAAGCGCGCTAATCTGATGTTCATTTTGATCGAAACTGTTTTAGAAAGAAAACAAAAAATGGTCAAAGTGACGAACTAGGGGCACGGTTGAGTCAAGTCTTTTGTCCTTCCCCTGCCAACACACTTGCCCAAGAGGCACCCTATCTACCAGAAGAAGTGGCTGTGAGCTAGCTGTATCGGGTGTGAACCCGTAACCTCTCACTTATCCATCAACCACTCTGGGGAGGGATGAAAAATGAGAGAATAAAGAATAGAGAGGTGTAAGTTGAGAGAAAAAGTGAGCAAAAAGGGTTTTGTGAGAAAAACCGAGCTCGAGGGCCGAGTGGCGTGAGGATCACACAAATCAGAGAGGGTGGGAAACCTGCCCGGAAGATTTGGCTCCTCAAGATCTTTTGTTTTCAAACACGTCCGTGTCGTGTCTTTTGATTTGTCGGTCTTGCTTTCGGCTTCGAGTCTTTTCCGAGCGTGTCTCGTTGTGTCAGGTCGTGTGCCTCTGTTCCTTTGTTTAAGTCTGTCTCGCCGTGTCCTGCGGTAGGCTCGATACCCTGGTCGTGAAACTCTTTCTCAAGATCATTTGTGCTCTGAATGTTGTGCCATTCTCTACATCCGTGCAAAGCAAGAGAAGGAAAGGGAAAATTTGGGACATCCGAGTGTGTTTCAACCGCAACCGTGTCAGCTTTGTGATCTGTCTCATCAGATTGGGGCTATCTGTTCAGAGTTTGCTGTGTGCAGAATGGATCGAATATTGAACCGAATATTGAGTTATGGGCTAAATGCATATCAATCCCCAACAGATTAGTCCTCAGCAGAGTGTGGGCTGTATGTTCGGATTGAGCAGTGGTTCGTATGTGCTGTTTTGCTGTTTAGTTGGTTGATTATTTGATTATTACAGTGCCAGTGTTCGATTGTCAGACAACAGATCAATATCATTTACATTTGAGGTGTAATATGATGCAATGCAGTGTGAAGTATGAAGTATGCAGATGTATACAAATGTGACACTTTTTCAGACAAAAAAGTCTGTTTCATTTCATGTCATCTTTTTTCGAATGCATAGTTTGAGAAAAGCAAAAACCTGCCTGCGGCAGTACATAGTACTCTATCTACCAAAAGAGGAAAGTACAAGAAAAGAAATAAAGAAAAAAAGCAGCAAAATCATCATCATCAGCAGCAGGCCTCATGCCTAAGGATCAGTCCTCGCCCTCTTCCTAGGCAAAAGCGCAAAAGCATCGTCGGAGCCGTCACTATCGGAGCCCGAGCCCGAGCTGTCCCCGGCCTCCTCCGCAAATGACTCCGTCCCCGCCTCCGACTCACCATCTCCCGGAACTGGAGCTCGTGAGCTACTCCCCACGTGACCACGTCCCCCTCTAGTACGAGGGAATACCCTGCCATCCCGGGTAGAGAGGGGAGGCCCAACTGGAGCAGCGCCACCCACTGGAGGGATCGGGAAGGGAGGCTGAAAATACGAAGAACAAACACATCAGAAAGCTGTGAGCAGTTTATCAGTATAGAATGCAGTGTATGAGTACAGTGTGTGGATGCCGTGAGCAGTTTATCAGTATAGAATGCAGTGTATGAGTACAGTGTGTGAATGCCGTGAGCAGTTTATCAGTATAGAATGCAGTGTATGAGTACAGTGTGTGAATGCCGTGAGAAGTTTATCAGTATAGAACGCAGCGTATGATTACAGTGTGTGAATGCCGTGAGCAGTTTATCAGTACAGAATGCAGTGTATGATTACAGGGTGTGAATGCTGTAAACAGTGAATCAGTGCCAGATGTAGTGTATAAGCACAGTGTATGAAAGCCGTGAGCAGTTTATTAGATTTTTGTGCAGTATAGCAGACGGTGCGAAACAGAGTATGATTTGAGACTGTGGTCAGTAGAATATACCGGCAGGCCGTAGACGGCCAAAGCGTCGAGAGTCCGCTGCAGCATCCCCATCAGGGAGGCATTCAGCTCCACAGACTGACGGGTATACTCGGAGGAAGACTGCAGAAGTATTAAATACATCAGTATTCTGTGGGATATCTGAATGAACTGAAATGAAATAACAATGCAAGATGCAGAAATAAAGCAGTACATACCGGAGGCAAGTCAGGAATACCAGCCAACTCATGACCAGCCGGGGGAGGAGCAAAAGGGATCTGGTAGGTCTCCCCACTCTGCCCCCTGTATGTCAGCATGGTAGGCAGAGCGGGCCAGCCCGTCCCTCGTCCCCTCTGCACTCCCCTCCTGCCGCGAGCTCGAGCCCTCTGTGACGACCCCACTCCTGCTCCTGCCTCTACCCGGGCCGCGGGCGCCGCAGGTCTCGCTGGATCAGCTCGGGAGCCCCTGCTCAAAGGCCGCATCAAGAAGGTCCGGACGTACTCTGAGTAGTCGCCCTCGCCCCTGTAGCCATCCCCGTCCCAGCCAAGGGTGTAGTCCTCCATCTGCTGCAGAGAAAACCTCTCGGTGTCCCTCATGTGCTCGGGAGGGTGAACCGGGACTATCTGCTCTGGCAACCCGAGGGTCTGGCGCAGAAAACGCTCCCCCAGATACCAAGCCCGACAGACCGGGCCCTCCAGCAAAATCCGGGTAGCGCGAGGTCTCGATCGCGCCGGCATACCGATCTCGTACCACCGCTGGTAGTGGAGCCCACGGCTGCCAGGTGACCTGAAATGAAATACAGTTGATTATCTACTGATATAGAAATGTACGCTTGAAAGCGAAGCTTAAACGGACTGTAAGTAAAACATACCTCGGTAGGGGTGATGGTGTCGAAAAAACGGCGGAAGAAGCTAAAAGTGTCCCGGGGCCTCCGGACGCATCGCCCGTCGTAACGGCGAGAGAAGGGGACGACCAGAGGAGTCTCCGCCTCCGGTACTGGCTCTAGTCTGGGGAAGTAGGCGTACACCCACAGCTGCAAAACAGACGTCAGTATGACTATAAGATCAATTAGGATGCAGAATAAAGCAAAAATAACGAAGCCGTGTGTTGTGCAGTGTAAAGCAGAGTGTGTGTGTGCCGTGTGTACAGTATACAGTCAGTGTAAACCAGAGTATGTGTGTGCCGTGTGTACAATATACAGACTACAGTGTGTGCAGTGTGCAGAATACAGAAAGTATAGTGCAGAAATGTAAAGCAGAGGAGAAGACGTACCTCCCAGGCTCGCCAGTAGCCTCCTAGCAGCTGTCCACTGCCACGAGAAACGGAGCTCATGTAGCCATAAAGGGTGGCCAGACCCGCGCCACCCCAGTCATACTGCACAATCCGTCGGACGTCCACCAGTGCGCTGAGAAGACAGAGAGGCACGGTGTTCGCCCGGTCGGCGAAGAGGGTGGTCCCTAGCAGAAACATCAAGAAGCCGCGGGCATACTGCTCTACGGCCGTCTCGGTCATCGGAGCCGCCGCCTCCAACGCAGGCTGCACCCTAAACTGCACCTCGAACCAGGAGTAGCGGACGAACCCTGGACGAGCAAGTGGTGGCGCCTCGCCAAGCAGGTAGACCTGAGCGGCGGTCCACTCGTCCATATCTGTATCGAAGGGGATCGGATCACCCCCCACCCCGATGCCGGTAAGCATCGAGAAGTCGTAAGGGGTCATCGTCATGTCCCCAGTCGCTGATAAGTGAAATGAATCGGTGGTGTCCCACCACCTCTCTGCCAGGGCGGCAAGAAGAGGTCTGCAAGCAGAGAGCCTGGAGAGTCCCCTGCAGAAGGTCCCAAAGCCGGCCCGATCTACAATGCGGCTAACGGCGTCAGGCAGCTCGGTGTACCAATCGCGAGCAGTGACGTTCCCATACCCGCGGAGAGTATGAGAGTCTCCCTGTAGTCAAGAAATTGCAAAGCCATATGAAGATATGCAGTTGGTACAAATCTAGTATGCGTACAGATTTTTAAAAAAAAAATTTCAAACAGAGACCGGGTACCGGTGTGCTTACAGTAAACTACAAGTGCGTGATGCGTCAGTGTGTTTTAGATGCTCCAGTATAAACTTGGTGCATGGGTGCACATTTTTCAGGTTCAAGCAGATATCGGGTTTCAGCGTACCAGTGGGTGGGCTACGGCCTGTGATATGTCAGTGCTCCTATGAGGATCAGTGTAAATAGCATGTGTGCGCGTTTTTCAAAGTTCAAATAGAAGCCAGGTCTCGGTATGTTTTAGTGAACTACGACGTGTGATGTGTTCGCGTGCTGGTGTAGTTTTGTGCAAACCTAGCATGCGTGCGAGTGTTCAGATTCAAATAAGTACCGGGTGTCGGCGAATTGGCAATGTAATGTGTGCCGTGTGTTTGGGTGATTCAGACTAGTGCAGTGTGTGTGCATGTGCGTCGGTCCTAAACAGATGTCGGTTGTGAGTTTGCCTACAATCAACTACAGTACAGTATATCAGAACTAAGCAGTTAATGGTTTCAGTTAGCTACGGCAGTTGACAAGAAATCCTACGTTGCAGAAAATAAAAGACGAGGATGTTACCTCGGCGGCGCCAGAAGACAAGTGGGAGGCCGGCTCGCGCAGCAAAAGCTCCGGGTCCAAAGCCCTGTCGAAGCCGCGGAAATGGCGAAGTCCATCGGGTGGTAGCACGTGGATGGCCGGGCGATAAGTCGCCGGATCGAATGGTCGCTCGCTCAGCGGGAGGAGCTCGACCCCGGGATCCATCTCGTGATCCGGGGGAGTCCCAACAGGAGGAACATCGTCTGCCATAGTGCTGGTGGCGAGAAAATGACCGGAAGACGAAAACCGGGTCGGAATACGAAAAGTCAACCGAAAAAGTCAACCCCGAGAGGGTCGGAAATGACCGGGAAGGTCGGGAGATGAAAGGACACGGAAATGTAGAGAAAATCAAGGGGAACAAGTCCCGAAAAGGCGAAAATAGCAAAAGAGGCTCCGAAACGGAATTTCAATCGGTCGAAAATGTCCGAAACGCGATGAACTTCGCGAATCGAACGACGAAAATGAGACGAAAACACAGAGAAACGAGGAAACAAGAAGGAAACGAGCTCTAGAGAGGGAGAGAAAGTATTTTCGGCGGTTTAGAAATGAGAAGAATAGGGTTTCAAACCCTATTTTAAAACACCCGAGGTGAAATGGCAGTTCTGCCCCCGATCAGGCATTTTCTGCCGGTCGGCACTATTTTGTGCCGGTCGGCACTTTTTTGTGCCGGTGGATTAGTTTAGGCAGCCGGTGGCAGCCGGTGACCACCCCACCCAGCCGGTGGTGCTCCCAAGAATGTTTTTAGGCAAGATGAGGGGTTTTGGGTCTCCAAAGATCAATAAAATGCAAGAAAGTGCATCTCCGATGCTCAACCGGCCTCCGTTTCGACTTCGGACTCTGTCTGCTGTGAGTGGCACTCAAATTCAAGCAAAGATCGTATCCTTTTGTATCCTTTTGTTGTTTACAGAGGTTCAGAAGTTGCCCCGTGTGCGTTGCATGCATCCATCACATTGTCCGGCGCATCGTATCGCGCCATCTTGCACGTCCATTGCGACTTGCACCGTTTTGCATTGTCGTGTGGCATGCGTGTCACGTGCTTCATTTTGCATTTCATTTTGATTTGCGTGAGGTGTGCTACCTCACGTGTTTCATTTTGCATTTCATCTTTGATCCACGTGAGGTGTACTACCTCACGTGCTTCATTTTGCATTTCATTTTGATTCGCGTGAGGTGTGCTACCTCACGTGTGTCATTTTGCATTTCATCTTTGATTCGCGTGAGGTGTGCTACCTCACGTGTTTCACTTTGCATTTCATCTTTGATTCGCGTAAGGTGTGCTACCTCACGTGCTTCATTTTGCATTTCATTTTGATCCACGTGAGGTGTACTACCTCACGTGCTTCATTTTGCATTCCATTTTGATCCACGTGAGGTGTACTACCTCACGTGCTTCATCTTGCATTTCATTTTGATCCACGTGAGGTGTGCTACCTCACGTGCTTCACTTTGCATTTCGTTTTCATCCATGTGAGGTGTACTACCTCGCGTGCTTCATCCTGCATTTTGTTTTGCATTCTTGCATCTATGAGGTATGCATACCTCGTCTTGTATCTCGTTTTGCGCTTCTTTGCGCTGACCTGCGGGCCTCATTGTTTTATTCCACACAGCGGGTCCGGCGGGACCGAAAACACGCACGGTCCGGCGAGACCTTAAACACGCACCGTCTAGGAGACCTTAAATCCTCGGGGGGTGCAAGACCTTCGGTACATTAAGATGCACCTCATTGCATTTCGCATGCATTTCATTCGCGCTATTTCGCGCATCGCGCCGTTTGGCGCACCCTCATTGCACTCCATTTTCCATCTTTTGAGACACGCACGTCTCGCCTGCCCCATTTGCACCCGCGTGCGTTACTTGTTTGCATCACATTCACTTAAGTGTTGCATAACAGTTACCCCGCTTGGTCTGGCGAGACCTTAAACACGTGCGGTCTAGGAGACCTTAAATCCTCGGGAGGCGCGAGGCCTTCGGTGCATTAAGACGCACCTCGTTGCGTCTAGCGTGCGCTTCATCGCACCATCTTGCACCCTTCATTGCATTTGGCATGCATTCCACAGCATTGTTTTGCGCATCTCATCATTGCCCCCCGGGTTTAGCGAGACCTTAAACCCGTTTGACTGCATTGTCATGCATTTCATTGCAAGCATTGTCATGCATATTCTGCTCTCTAACAGTTGCCCCTCATTGCATTTGGCATGCATTTCATCGCGCTATTTTGCGCACCACACTTGCGTTGCCCCGAAACGAGAGTCCGGCGGGACCAAAAGTACGCTCGGTCTAGGAGACCTTAAATCCTTGGAGGGTGCAAAACCTTCGATACATCGGCATGCGTGCCCCATCCGCATTATCATGCATCGCATTGTAAATATTGCATTGTCATGTATCATTGTAGGTAGCGCATATATCATGCATCATTTGCATTTCAAAAACCAAAAAGCAAAAAAAATCATGCATCATTTGCATTTTCAAACAAACACAAAAACAACATGCATTGTCATGCATACATTTTGCATTCCGGTCTAGGAGACCTTAAATCCTCTGAAGGTGCGATTCCTTTGGTGTTTGTCGTGCCCGAACGACTTCCATGCTTGCGGTGAGTTCCTAGAAGACCGATGGGGACGGTGAAAACTAGAGTTTGAACGGCTTATGCCTGGAACGCAAAGGTTCGGAATTTCCGAGACTAAAGTCTGGTTTAAATACCCAAGGGGTGCACCCTCGGCTTGAACTCTGTATGGAAGCCCCATAGGTTGAGGCGGCGTGTTTACGCCTCGATTCTGGATACTGAACCAACCTAGTATATCGCCCTGCTGGTAAGATAGGGAAAACGGCAATCATGGTCATTGCATCATCTGCATTGTCATGCATTCCATCCATTCCATTGTAGATAGCGCATTATAGGTTGCATGCATTTCACTGCATCACCTTCCATCCATGGCTTGCGCCTTTCCTTGTCGAGCTTGGTCTGGTATGTGCCCCTACTTTTCACGTCAAAACATAGTTCTGTGTGCGCTCGCGCCGTGATGGCTTCGACACCTTTTCTATGTTAGACGCGGCTTGTACGCGTACATGCCTTTCCTAGGCAAGATTTGGTTTGGCTTGCGTGCCATATCCATTGTATCCATTCCATTGCATGCATTCCATTGCATCACCTTCCATCCATGGCTTGCGCCTTTCCAGGTTGAGCTTGGTCTGGTATGTGCTCATACTTTTCACGTCTATACACTCATAGTTCTGCGTGCGCTCGCGCCTTGAGGGCTTCGACACCTTTTCTATGTTAGACATGACTTGTACGTGTACATGCCTTTCCTAGGCGAGATTTGGTTTGGCCCGCGTGTCATATCCATTGTATCATTTATCCTTTTTTATTACATTGTAGTGTAATTGTTGCATCCGGCATTAGGATCATCATTCTTTCCCCAGCGGGTCGTCACCCCACTTATGTCATTCCACCCAATACTTGTTCTTGTGTCTGTCTACATTACTCATAGTTCTGCGTGCGCTCGCGCCTTGAGGGCTTCGACACCTTTTCTATGGTAGACAGACTTGTTACCTCCATCAATCTATTTGACATTTGTGTGGTTTCGAATCGCTCATGAATGAATCATGATTCAATTGCCTTGCATGTAGTTTGCATATAGTTTCAATTGTATTGCATTTCCATTTGCATTGTTCATACATAGTTTTGTATACATTGCATATCATTTTGCATCCATTCTGCATTGTCATGCATGTTGCTAACAATATTGTACCTGTTAAGTTTGCTTTCTTTGCAGGCACGATATTGTATGTACGGTTCATTTACCGCTGGTGGAACCAGGCGAGCCGCACAGGTATTGTATCTCCCGAGTGAGACGTTTTGAGAATTTCATAATTCTCTTACAGCCTTTCTGCATTGTAGTGTAGACTGTTGCATGTTAGCTTATAACTGTTGCATGCGTGCTTCATTACAGCTTTCTTTGCATGATCATAAGTTATGCTCGGCCTCTTGCATTTTCAGTTGCATTTTGCCCCTGCCTTCGGGCGCATATCTTACTTGTCTTGCATGATTGTCCCAGTCTTCAGCCTTGTCAAAAATGGGTCGTCTCTGGGCTTTGACATTCACTCCCGTCATTGTTATGACTTTCGAGTTCTGTCAAAGAGGGGCAACTGTAGACACCCCATTTTTGACCGTCCTCAAGACTTGGACGTCACCGTTGGAACACTCGGTGATTATCCATACTTGTGTTCGTTTGGCGTTCCCGGAGTTCTCGGCTCGCGCGCCTTGCCTCAGGACCTCCGAACTCGACCGTTTTGTGTCTGGTTTTGCACCAAACACTTGTGTTTTGCCTTGGAAGGGAAGGGGATGCTTTGTGAGGCATTCCCACACACCACCGACTGTGGCTAAAGGCCACCGGCTAGCTGGTGTTTCTATCGGCACTTTTTTGTGCCGACCGGCACTAATTTCGCCAAAATGGCACTCTTTGCCGGCCGGGCACTGTTCAGATGCTTTATGAGATATTTTCTCACAGCTGTTCAGCCTTTTGCTCCCCTCCATACACGTGTATGGAGGGATGAGCTTGCTTGGTGGCTAAGCTTGTAAGCTTTTTGCCTATAAGAGAGAAGGCTCCTCCCTTTGCTCAAGGGTTACAAAATCCAAGAGCTTTAGACATTGTTAGAGGGTTAGAGCTCTGTTTTTTTTTTAGGGTTAGAATAGATATACTTACTATCTCTCTCTTTCTCTTTGTAATCTAGGTGTTTCGTGCCTTACTATTGCACTAAAACACCTAGTGTTCCACCTTTCTCTTGGTTCTGAGGTTCCAAAGGTTGGTTCTTGCTGTTTTTGGTTGATTTGAAGCTCAAAGAGGCCATCACTCCATCTTTGTTGAAGAAGGCTACAAGGGTGAGATACTAACTCCCTTTTTCCCCATTTTTGCACCTTGTTTTTACCTAGTTTAAAACAGTTTTTGTGCTTAGTGATTAACACATAAAATCTCTGTTTTTAAGCCCTCTTTATTGTTCATTAAGAGTGTTTAGTGGTTTGGGTGAGTTTGACCACCCTTAGGCCTTGAAAAGGGCACTTTTTGTGCTATTTTGTGAGAGATCCGAGATTTTGGTGATAGGATCTCTTCACCACTGAAATCTTGAGGGATTTCAGTGGTGAAGAGCATGCCTTGAAGTCTCAAGAAGGAGAGGGTCACCCCCTCTCCTTGATGTCCTTGAAAAGGGCAAATTTTGCTTCCTTATGGAGCTTCATGCTTGAGTGTGTGTTGAGCATGTTTGACTTGTTTTTCATGCTTATATTGCCGTGTTATAACATGATTTCAAGTTGGTTTTGGCCTCTTATACATACTTAGTATGGTTGCCTTGTAATGCCTTGTTATGCCTTAACGTGCCTAGGTTGTGTGCCTTCATTTCTAGCATGTTTTAGACTTGTGTTTGTGAAGCTTGTATGCTTATTTTGCCATGATCTAGCTCTGTCCATAGCCCTTTGGGTCGATCTCATCATGCATTACATAGCTCCTTTGCATTTGGCTTGTTGGCCTTGAGAGTATGTGAGTGTAGCATGACTTGCTTGCTTCATTTTCAATGATTTGAAACCCCTAGCATGCCATTTCAGACCTCATAATATGCTTGTATGCTTGCCTTAGTGGTCTTGTTAATGCTTTGGGAGCATGTGTTGTATGCCCTTTGTTTTGACCATTGTGCATGCCTTCATGTTCAAACCTCTTAGATGCCATCTAAGTAGCTCTTTGGCCTTGCTTTAACATGCTAAGAACCTGTTTTTGGTTGTTTGATGCATGCCATGTGTGTTTGTGCTAAGTGTGGTTTAATGCCTTATTGACTTGCTTTAAGCCTAGGCCATTTGCATGCTTTGTTTGGCATGCTTCATTGCATGATTTGGCATCATGTTTGACATGGATTTCAGAGCTTTTCATGCATGCTATTAGCCCATGTTTGTGCCTCTTAAGTGTGCATGAGAGTTGCTTTTGTATGCCTTGGGTTTGGACCTTAACAATTGCATGTGTGTGAGTTTGTTTAGTCTCCATTCCTAGGCACTTTGGCCACTGATTTTGGGCCCATTCGAGATGCCTAATTCATATCTAAGTCCATCATTTCATTGGTTTGCATGCTTGTCTTGTATGCTTGCTTGAATGCCTTGCATAAGTACCATGCCATGATCATATCGCATATTAGATGACATGTCTAGGATTGCATCACATTGGCATGCATGTTAAGCCTCTTGAAGTGAGTTTGATAGAGGTTTAGCACACTTGTTTGTTTATGTGGTTTGCATGCATTTGAAATCAAAGTTGCATCCTCGGTTCTTTGGGCCATCATGCATGGAAATGCGTGATTGGTGGTCCGAGAACCGAGGCACATCTTCCTTCGAGTCCAAAACATGATAAGGAGTGTGTTTGATGCATACATGCCTTGAATTACATTGCCATGCAAGTTGTTGCCCTCTGCTGCTGTGAGTTGCAGATTTTGCAGGAATTTTGTGCCGACCGGCACTGTTCAGTGCCGACCGGCAGTAAATTGGCAGCCGATAGCTTTATTAAGTGCTGGTGGCCATCTCCTTCAACCGGTGGTGTTCTATCTCAGCCGGTAATGATCTCCAGTACCTAAGGAAGTGTTTCTGAGACTTTGGCAGCCTTCAGAGGAGGGTAGCAGGGAAAACAGAGGCACGCTTGCATGACAGTGCGATTCCGAGCGAGTTCCGGGCACGCGACGCATTTGAACCCTCATCCCGAGGCCATTTACTGCTTAATTAGATTAATTAATTTATTTAATTAATTTAGTTGATTTGTAATATTTAATTAGCTAGAATAGTTAATTATTTATTTGGTTCTGTATTATTCGGTCCCTCCGAGGGAGGGCAAAACTGTAATAAGTGTGTGTGAGTGGGTGTATGTCTTCCAACCCCCGCTTCTTTCTCCCTTTTATTTACCTGCTCGTGATGGTAGATTAGGGCACATCTAAATTAGCATACCTTATGCAATGCATGCGTGCATTCATGCATTTGTTTACATGCATTCAGGCTCGGCACATCATGCAAACTGCATCGTACTTTCAATTCCAAATTGAATACGTGATAGTTGTTGCATCTCATGTGCCATGTTTAGGGTTAGCCGAGCCTGTTTAGATTACACCCCTGTATGTGATGCATTAGCCATTTAACATGAACTAGGACATGCATGTTTGCTAACTAGTTTATTGTTTTGGCGCGGAGTACGATGTAAGTATTTTATGCTTTAGCATACCACATGCGTGTGAGTGTTGTCATGACAGTATGCTTGCCATGCGGCTAAATGCTTATGTGTTATATACTGTTTGAATGCCTGTGGGTGGAGGTTGGATTGCGTGAGTTGGAACAATTCATTGAAATCCGCATTTTAGCCTACTTACGAGTAGCACAAAAAACCAACACGTTTTTCGAGACAAAACGGATATGCAAGGTTTACTTCCAAATTAGGCAATTTAGTCTATACTTGTTTGCCGTGCACATAACATAGTAATTCTAGGCTAATAATTGGAGTAAGAGCATGTAACGTTTTCAAAATCGGATATCACGGTTAGTAGAGGCCGGTCTTCGGACCGGGCGAAAGGGGGTGCTCATAGCTGACCTTCCCCGCTCGTACCCAAGCTCCCGAGCCAAGACCACTTTGGTGATGACGGACACGTGGCCTTCGGCACCGAGTCAGGGTTTCCTAAATTTCCCAATTAAAAAATATTTAGGTGGCGACTCTGTAATCTGGCAAAGCAGTCCATGTTTGGCACTTCTTTTCAAAATCTGTTTTTCTTCAAAACGATTTGCCGGATTTGGACTCTTTGGTTCAGATTTAGAACCTACACAAATCGAGTCCGAACTGCCGGATATGTAAACGCTGTATTTACATATCTGCCACTGTGCAAGAGAATCCGTATTGGTGTTCGAGTGTTCGAATCGAAATGCATGAGAAATGGTATCTAAACGCCGTATTTACAAATCTGCCACTATGCAGGAGAATCCGTATAGGTGCTCGAGTGTTCGAACCGTAATGCAAGAGAAATGGTAAGTAAACGCCGTCTTTACATATCTGCCACTGTGCAGGAGAATCCGTATTGGTGTTCGAGTGTTCGAACCGTAATGCGTGAGAAATGGTAAGTAAACGCCGAATTTACATATCTGCCACTGTGCAGGAGAATCCGTATAGCTGTTCGAGTGTTTGAACCGTAATGCGTGGGAAATTGTAAATAAACGCCGTATTTACATTTCTGCCACTGTGCAGGAGAATTCGTATAGGTGTTCGAGTATTCGAACCGTAATGCATGAGAAATGGTAAGTAAACGCCGTATTTACATATCTGCCACTGTGCAGGAGAATCCGTATAGGTGTTCGAGTGTTCAGACCATAATGCATGAGAAATGGTAAGTAAACGCCATATTTACAAATCTGCCACTGTACAGGAGAATCCATATAGGTGCTCGAGTGTTCGAACCGTAATGCAAGAGAAATGGTAAGTAAACGTCGTATTTACATATCCGCCACTGTGCAGGAGAATCCGTATAGGTGTTCGAGTATTCAAACCGTAATGCATGAGAAATGGTAAGTAAACGCTGCATTTACATATCTGCCACTGTGCAGGAGAATACGTATTGGTGTTCGAGTGTTCGAACCGTAATGCATGAGAAATGGTAACTAAACGCCGTATTTATATATCAGCCACTGTGCAGGAGAATCCGTATTGCTGCTCGAGTGTTCGAACCGTAATGCAAGAGAAATGGTAAGTAAACACCGTATTTACACATCTGCCACTGTGCAGCAGAATACGTATAGGTGTTCGAGTGTTCGAACTGTAATGCGTGAGAAAAGGAAAGTAAACGCCGTATTTACATATCTGCCACTATGCAGGAGAATCCGTATAGGTGTTCGAGTGTTTGAACCGTAATGCGTGAGAAATTGTAAATAAACGCCGTATTTACATGTCTGCCACTGTGCAGGAGAATCCGTATAGGTGTTCGAGTATTCGAACCGTAATGCATGAGAAATGGTAAGTAAACGCCGTATTTACATATCTGCCACTGTGCAGGAGAATCCGTATAGGTGTTCGAGTGTTCGAACCATAATGCATGAGAAATGGTAAGTAAACGCCGTATTTAGAAATCTGCAACTGTGCAGGAGAATCCGTATTGGTGTTCGAGTGTTCGAACCGTAATGCATGAGAAATGGTAAGTAAACGCCGTATTTACATATCTGCCACTGTGCATGAGAATCCGTATAGTTGTTCGAGTGTTCGAACCGTAATGCATGAGAAATGGTAGCTAAACGCCGTATTTACATATCTGCCACTGTGCAGGAGAATCCGTATAGGTGTTCGCGTGTTCGAACCATAATGCATGAGAAATGGTAAGTAAACGCCGTATTTAGAAATCTGCAACTGGGCAGGAGAATCCGTATTGGTGCTCGAGTGTTCGAACCGCAATGCATGAGAAATGGTAAGTAAACGTCGTATTTACATATCTGCCACTGTGCAGGAGAATCCGTATAGGTGTTCGAGTGTTCGAACCGTAATGCGTGAGAAATTGTAAGTAAACGCCGTATTTACATATCTGCCACGATGCAGGAGAATCCGTATAGGTGTTTGAGTGTTCGAACCGTAATGCAAGAGAAATGGTAACTAAACGCCGTATTTACATATTTGTCACTCTGCAGGAGAATCCGTGTAGGTGCTCGAGTGTTCGAACCGTAATGCAAGAGAAATGGTAAGTAAACGTCGTATTTACATATCTGCCACTGTGCAGGAGAATCCGTATAGGTGTTCGAGTGTTCGAACCGTAATGCGTGAGAAATTGTAAGTAAACGCCGTATTTACATATCTGCCACGATGCAGGAGAATCCGTATAGGTGTTTGAGTGTTCGAACCGTAATGCAAGAGAAATGGTAACTAAACGCCGTATTTACATATTTGTCACTCTGCAGGAGAATCCGTGTAGGTGCTCGAGTGTTCGAACCGTAATGCAAGAGAAATGGTAAGTAAACGCCGTCTTTACATATCTGCCACTGTGCAGGAGAATCCGTATAGCTGTTCGAGTGTTTGAACCGTAATGCGTGAGAAATTGTAAATAAACGCCGTATTTACATGTCTGCCACTGTGCAGGAGAATCCGTATAGGTGTTCGAGTATTCGAACCGTAATGCATGAGAAATGGTAAGTAAACGCCGTATTTACATATCTGCCACTGTGCAGGAGAATCCATATAGGTGTTTGAGTGTTCGAACCATAATGCATGAGAAATGGTAAGTAAACGCCGTATTTACAAATCTGCCACTGGCCAGGAGAATCCGTATAAGTGCTCGAGTGTTCGAACCGTAATGCATGAGAAATGATAAGTAAACGTCGTATTTACATATCTGCCACTGTGCCGGAGAATCCGTATAGGTGTTCGAGTATTCAAACCGTAATGCATGAGAAATGGTAAGTAAATGCTGTATTTACATATCTGCCACTGTGCAGGAGAATCCGTATTGGTGTTCGAGTGTTCGAACCGTAATGCATGAGAAATGGTAACTATACGCCGTATTTACATATCTGCCACTGTGCAGGAGAATCCGTATAGGTGCTCGAGTGTTCGAACCGTAATGCAAGAGAAATGGTAAGTAAACGCCGTCTTTACATATCTGCCACTGTGCAGGAGAATCCATATAGGTGTTCGTGTGTTTGAATCGTAATGCGTGAGAAATGGTAGGTAAACGCCGCATTTACATATTTGCCACTGTGCAGGAGAATCCGTATAGGTGTTCGAGTGTTTGAACCGTAATGCGTGATAAATTGTAAATAAACTCCGTATTTACATGTCTGCCACTGTGGAGGAGAATCCGTATAGGTGTTCTAGTATTCGAACCGTAATGCATGAGAAATGGTAAGTAAACGCCGTATTTACATATCTGCCACTGTGCAGGAGAATCCGTATAGGTGTTCGAGTGTTCGAACCATAATGCATGAGAAATGGTAAGTAAAGGCCGTATTTACAAATCTGCCACGGTGCAGGAGAATCCGTATAGGTGCTCGAGTGTTGGAACCGTAGTGCATGAGAAATAGTAAGTAAATGTCGTATTTACATATCTACCACTGTGCAGGAGAATCCGTATAGGTGTTCGAGTATTCTAACCGTAATGCATGAGAAATGGTAAGTAAACGCTGTATTTACATATCTGCCACTGTGCAAGAGAATCCGTATTGGTGTTCGAGTGTTCGAACCGAAATGCATGAGAAATGGTATCTAAACGCCGTATTTACAAATCTGCCACTGTGCAGGAGAATCCGTATAGGTGCTCGAGTGTTCGAACCGTAATGCAAGAGAAATGGTAAGTAAACGCCGTCTTTACATATCTGCCACTGTGCAGGAGAATCCGTATTGGTGTTCGAGTGTTCGAACCGTAATGCGTGAGAAATGGTAAGTAAACGCCGAATTTACATATCTGCCACTGTGCA
This sequence comes from Camellia granthamiana, assembly GCA_036172215.1. Lineage (NCBI taxonomy): Eukaryota > Viridiplantae > Streptophyta > Magnoliopsida > Ericales > Theaceae > Camellia > Camellia granthamiana. The sequence goes on from JAXFYN010000926.1 coordinate 23,440, forward strand.
GGAGAATCCGTATAGCTGTTCGAGTGTTTGAACCGTAATGCGTGGGAAATTGTAAATAAACGCCGTATTTACATTTCTGCCACTGTGCAGGAGAATTCGTATAGGTGTTCGAGTATTCGAACCGTAATGCATGAGAAATGGTAAGTAAACGCCGTATTTACATATCTGCCACTGTGCAGGAGAATCCGTATAGGTGTTCGAGTGTTCAGACCATAATGCATGAGAAATGGTAAGTAAACGCCATATTTACAAATCTGCCACTGTACAGGAGAATCCATATAGTTGCTCGAGTGTTCGAACCGTAATGCAAGAGAAATGGTAAGTAAACGTCGTATTTACATATCCGCCACTGTGCAGGAGAATCCGTATAGGTGTTCGAGTATTCAAACCGTAATGCATGAGAAATGGTAAGTAAACGCTGCATTTACATATCTGCCACTGTGCAGGAGAATACGTATTGGTGTTCGAGTGTTCGAACCGTAATGCATGAGAAATGGTAACTAAACGCCGTATTTATATATCAGCCACTGTGCAGGAGAATCCGTATTGCTGCTCGAGTGTTCGAACCGTAATGCAAGAGAAATGGTAAGTAAACACCGTCTTTACACATCTGCCACTGTGCAGCAGAATACGTATAGGTGTTCGAGTGTTCGAACTGTAATGCGTGAGAAAAGGAAAGTAAACGCCGTATTTACATATCTGCCCCTATGCAGGAGAATCCGTATAGGTGTTCGAGTGTTTGAACCGTAATGCGTGAGAAATTGTAAATAAACGCCGTATTTACATGTCTGCCACTGTGCAGGAGAATCCGTATAGGTGTTCGAGTATTCGAACCGTAATGCATGAGAAATGGTAAGTAAACGCCGTATTTACATATCTGCCACTGTGCAGGAGAATCCGTATAGGTGTTCGAGTGTTCGAACCATAATGCATGAGAAATGGTAAGTAAACGCCGTATTTAGAAATCTGCAACTGTGCAGGAGAATCCGTATTGGTGTTCGAGTGTTCGAACCGTAATGCATGAGAAATGGTAAGTAAACGCCGTATTTACATATCTGCCACTGTGCATGAGAATCCGTATAGTTGTTCGAGTGTTCGAACCGTAATGCATGAGAAATGGTAGCTAAACGCCGTATTTACATATCTGCCACTGTGTAGGAGAATCCGTATAGGTGCTCGAGTGTTCGAACCGTAATGCAATAGAAATGGTAAGTAAACGCCGTCTTTACATATCTGCCGCTGTGCAGGAGAATCCGCATAGGTGTTTGAGTGTTCGAACCGTAATGCGTGAGAAATGGTAAGTAAATGCCGTATTTACATTTCTTCCACTGTGCAGGAGAATCCGTATAGGTGTCCGAGTATTCGAACCGTAATGCATGAGGAATGGTAAGTAAACGCCATATTTACAAATCTGCCACTGTGCAGGAGAATCCGTATAGGTGTTCGAATGTTCGAATCGTAATGCAAGAGAAATGGTAAGTAAACGCCGTATTTACATATCTGCCACTGTGCGGGAGAATCCGTATAGGTGTTCGAGTTTTCGAACCGTAATGCGTCAGAAATGGTTAGTAAACGCCGTATTTACATATCTGCCACTGTGCAGGGGAATCCGTATAGGTCTTCGAGTGTTCGAACCGTAATTCATGAGAAATGGTAAGTAAACGCCGTATTTAGATATCAGCCACTGTGCAGGAGAATCCGTATAGTTGTTCGAGTGTTCGACCCGTAATGCATGAGAAATGGTAACTAAACGCCGTATTTACATATCTGCCACTGTGTAGGAGAATCCGCATAGGTGCTCGAGTGTTCGAACCGTAATGCAATAGAAATGGTAAGTAAACGCCGTCTTTACAAATCTGCCACTGTGCAGGAGAATCTGTATAGGTGTTCGAGTGTTCGAACCATAATGCATGAGAACTGGTAAGTAAACGCCGTATTTACAAATCTGCCACTGTGTAGGAGAATCCGTATAGGCGTTCGAGTGTTTGAACCGTAATGCGTGAGAAATTCTAAATAAACGCCGTATTTACATGTCTGCCACTGTGCAGGAGAATCCGTATAGGTGTTCGAGTATTCGAACCGTAATGCATGAGAAATGGTAAGTAAACGCTGTATTTACATATCTGCCACTGTGTAGGAGAATCCGTATAGGTGTTCGAGTATTCGAACCATAATGCATGAGAAATGGTAAGTAAACGCCGTATTTACAAATCTTCCACTGTGCAGGAGAATCCGTATAGGTGCTCGAGTGTTGGAGCCGTAGTGCATGAGAAATAGTAAGTAAACGTCGTATTTACATATCTGCCACTGTGCAGGAGAATCCGTATCGGTGTTCGAGTATTCAAACCGTAATGCATGAGAAATGGTAAGTAAACGCTGTATTTACATATCTGCCACAGTGCTGGAGAATCCGTATTGGTGTTCGAGTGTTCGAACCGTAATGCTTGAGAAATGGTAACTAAACGCCGTATTTACATATCTGCCACTGTGCAGGAGAATCCGTATAGTTGTTCGAGTGTTCGAACCGTAATGCATGAGAAATGGTAGCTAAACGCCGTATTTACATATCTGCCACTGTGTAGGAGAATCCGTATAGGTGCTCGAGTGTTCGAACCGTAATGCAATAGATATGGTAAGTAAACGCCGTCTTTACATATCTGCCGCTGTGCAGGAGAATCCGCATAGGTGTTTGAGTGTTCGAACCGTAATGCGTGAGAAATGGTAAGTAAATGCCGTATTTACATTTCTTCCACTGTGCAGGAGAATCCGTATAGGTGTCCGAGTATTCGAACCGTAATGCATGAGGAATGGTAAGTAAACGCCGTATTTACATATCTGCCACTGTGCAGGAGAATCCGTATAGGTGTTCGAATGTTCGAATCGTAATGCAAGAGAAATGGTAAGTAAACGTCGTATTTACATATCTGCCACTGTGCGGGAGAATCCGTATAGGTGTTTGAGTTTTCGAACCGTAATGCGTCAGAAATGGTTAGTAAACGCCGTATTTACATATCTGCCACTGTGCAGGAGAATCCGTATAGGTCTTCGAGTGTTCGAACCGTAATTCATGAGAAATGGTAAGTAAACGCCGTATTTAGATATCAGCCACTGTGCAGGAGAATCCGTATAGTTGTTCGAGTGTTCGAACCGTAATGCATGAGAAATGGTAACTAAACGCCGTATTTACATATCTGCCACTGTGTAGGAGAATCCGCATAGGTGCTCGAGTGTTCGAACCGTAATGCAATAGAAATGGTAAGTAAACGCCGTCTTTACAAATCTGCCACTGTGCAGGAGAATCTGTATAGGTGTTCGAGTGTTCGAACCATAATGCATGAGAACTGGTAAGTAAACGCCGTATTTACAAATCTGCCACTGTGTAGGAGAATCCGTATAGGCGTTCGAGTGTTTGAACCGTAATGCGTGAGAAATTGTAAATAAGCGCCGTATTTACATGTCTGCCACTGTGCAGGAGAATCCGTATAGGTGTTCGAGTATTCAAACCGTAATGCATGAGAAATGGTAAGTAAACGCCGTATTTACATATCTGCCACTGTGCAGGAGAATCCGTATAGGTGTTCGAGTATTCGAACCATAATGCATGAGAAATGGTAAGTAAACGCCGTATTTACAAATCTGCCACTGTGCAGGAGAATCCGTATAGGTGCTCGAGTGTTCGAACCGTAATGCAAGAGAAATGGTAAGTAAACGCCGTATTTACATATCTGCCACTGTGCAGGAGAATCCGTATATGTGTTCGAGTGTTCGAACCATAATGCGTGAGAAATGGTAAGTAAACGACTTATTTACATATCTGCCACTGTGCAGGAGAATCCGTATAGGTGTTCGAGTGTTTGAACCGTAATGCGTGAGAAATTGTCAATAAACGCCGTATTTACATGTCTGCCACTGTGCAGGAGAATCCGTATAGTTGTTCGAGTATTCGAACCGTAATCCATGAGAAATGGTAAGTAAACGCCGCATTTACATATCTGCCACTGTGCAGGAGAATCCGTATAGGTGTTCGAGTGTTTGAACCGTAATGCGTGAGAAATTGTCAATAAACGCCGTATTTACATGTCTGCCACTGTGCAGGAGAATCCGTATAGTTGTTCGAGTATTCGAACCGTAATCCATGAGAAATGGTAAGTAAACGCCGCATTTACATATCTGCCACTGTGCAGGAGAATCCGTATAGGTGTTCGAGTGTTCGAACCATAATGCATGAGAAATGGTAAGTAAACGCCGTATTTACAAATCTGCCACTGTGCAGGAGAATCCGAATATGTGCTCGATTGTTCGAACCGTAATGCAAGAGAAATGGTAAGTAAACGCCGTATTTACATATCTGCCACTGTGCAGGAGAATCCGTATAGGTGTTTGAGTTTTCGAACCGTAATGCGTCAGAAATGGTAAGTGAACGCCGTATTTACATATCTGCCACTGTGCAGGGGAATCCGTTTAGGTGTTCGAGTATTCGAACCGTAATGCATGAGGAATGGTAAGTAAACGCCGTATTTACATATCTGCCACTGTGCAGGAGAATCCGTATAGGTGTTCGAGTGTTCGAACCGTAATGCAAGAGAAATGGTAAGTAAACGCCGTATTTACATATCTGCCACTGTGCAGGAGAATCCGTGTAGGTGTTCGAGTTTTCGAACCGTAATGCGTCAGAAATGGTTAGTAAACGCCGTATTTACATATCTGCCACTGTGCAAGAGAATCTGTATAGGTGTTCGAGTGTTCGAACTCTAATGCATGAGAAATGGTAAGTAAACGCCGTATTTACATATCTGCCACTGTGCAGGAGAATCCGTATAGTTGTTCGAGTGTTCGAACCGTAATGCATGAGAAATGGTAACTAAACGCCGTATTTACATATCTGCCACTGTGTAGAAGAATCCGTATAGGTGCTCGAGTGTTCGAACCGAAATGCAAGAGAAATGGTAAGTAAACGCCGTCTTTACATATCTGCCACTGTGCAGGAGAATCCGTATAGGTGTTCGAGTGTTCGAACCGTAATGCGTGAGAAATGGGAAGTAAACGCCGTATTTACATATCTGCCACTATGCAGGAGAATCCGTGTTGGTGTTCGAGTGTTCGTACCGTAATGCGTGAGAAATTGTAAATAAACGCCGTATTTACATATCTGCCACTGTGCAGGAGAATCCGTACAGGTGTTCGAGTATTCGAACCGTAATGCCTGAGAAATGGTAAGTAACCGCCGTATTTACATAACTGCCACTGTGCAGGAGAATCCGTATAGGTGTTCGAGTATTCGAACCGTAATGCATGAGAAATGGTAAGTAAACGCCGTATTTACATATCTGCCACTGTGCAGGAGAATCCGTATAGGTGTTCGAGTGTTCGAACCATAATGCATGAGAAATGGTAAGTAAACGCCGTATTTACAAATCTGCCACTGTGCAGGAGAATCCGTATAGGTGCTCGAGTGTTCCAACCGTAATGCATGAGAAATGGTAAGTAAACGTTGTATTTACATATCTGCCACTGTGCTGGAGAATCCGTATAGGTGTTCGAGTATTCAAACCGTAATGCATGAGAAATGGTAAGTAAACGCTGTATTTACATATCTGCCACTATGTAGGAGAATCCGTATTGGTGTTCCAGTGTTCGAACCGTAATGCATGAGAAATCGTAACTAAATGCCGTATTTACATATCTGCCACTGTGCAGGAGAATCCGTATAGGTGCTCGAGTGTTCGAACCGTAATGCAAGAGAAATGGTAAGTAAACGCCGTCTTTACATATCTGCCACTGTGCAAGAGAATCCGTATAAGTGTTCGAGTTTTCGAACCGTAATGCGTGAGAAATGGGAAGTAAACGCCGTATTTCCATGTCTGCCACTATACAGGAGAATCCGTATAGGTGTTCCAGTTTTCGAACCGTAATGCGTCAGAAATGGTTGGTAAACGCCGTATTTACATATCTGCCACTGTGCAGGAGAATCCGTATAGGGGTTCGAGTGTTCGAAACGTAATGCATGAGAAATGGTAAGTAAACGCCGTATTTACATATCTGCCACTGTGCAGGAGAATCCGTATAGTTGTTCGAGTGTTCGAACCGTAATGCATGAGAAATGGTAACTAAACGCCGTATTTACATATCTGCCACTGTGCGGGAGAATCCGTATAGGTGTTCGAGTGTTCGAACCGTAATGCGTGAGAAATTGTAAGTAAACGCCGTATTTACATATCTGCCACTGTGCAGGAGAATCCGTATAGGTGTTTGAGTGTTCGAACCGTAATGCAAGAGAAATGGTAAATAAACACCGTATTTACATATCTGCCACTGTGCAGGAGAATCCGTGTAGGTGTTCCAGTTTTCGAACCGTAATGCGTCAGAAATGGTTAGTAAACGCCGTATTTACATATCTGCCACTGTGCAGGAGAATCCGTATAGGGGTTCGAGTGTTCGAACCGTAATGCATGACAAATGGTAAGTAAACGCCGAATTTACATATCTGCCACTGTGTAGGAGAATCCGTATAGTTGTTCGAGTGCTCGAATCGTAATGCAAGAGAAATGGTAAGTAAACGCCGTCTTTACATATCTGCCACTGTGCAGGAGAATCCGTATAGGTGTTCGAGTGTTCGAACCGTAATGCATGAGGAATGGTAAGTAAACGCCGTATTTACATATCTGCCATTGTGCAGGAGAATCCGTATAGGTGTTTGAGTTTTCGAACCGTAATGTGTCAGAAATGGTAAGTAAACGCCGTATTTACATATCTGCCACTGTGCAGGAGAATCCGTATAGGTGCTCGAGTGTTCGAACCGTAATGCGTGAGAAATGGTAAGTAAATGTCGTATTTACATATCTGCCACTGTGCAGGAGAATCCGTATAGGTGTTCGAGTATTCGAACCGTAATGCATGAGGAATGGTAAGTAAAGGCCGTATTTACATATCTGCCACTGTGCAGGAGAATCCGTATAGGTGTTCGAGTGTTCGAATTGTAATGCAAGAGAAATGGTAAGTAAATGCCGTATTTACATATCTGCCACTGTGCAGGAGAATCCGTATAGGTGTTCGAGTTTTCGACCCGTAATGCGTCAGAAATGGTTAGTAAATGCCGTATTTACATATCTGCCACTGTGTAGGAGAATCCGTATAGGTCTTCGAGTGTTCGAACCGTAATGCGTGAGAAATGGTTAGTAAACGCCGTATTTACATATCTGCCACTATGCAGAAGAATCCGTATAGTGGTTCGAGTGTTCGAACCGTAATGCATGAGAAATGGTAACTAAACGCCGTAATGCGTCAGAAATGGTTAGTAAACGCCGTATGTACATATCTGCCACTGTGCAGGAGAATCTGTATAGGGGGTTTCGAATGTTCGAACCGTAATGCATGAGAAATGGTAAGTAAACGCCGTATTTACATATCTGCCATAGTGCAGGAGAATCCGTATAGGGGTTCGAGTATTCAAACCGTAATGCATGAGAAATGGTAAGTAAACGCTGTATTTACATATTTGCCACTGTGCAGGAGAATCCGTATTGGTGTTCGAGTGTTCGAACCGTAATGCATGAGAAATGGTAACTAAACGCCGTATTTACATATCTGTTACTGTGCAGAAGAATCTGTATAGGTGCTCGAGTGTTCGAAACGTAATGCAAGAGAAATGGTATGTAAACGCCGTTTTTACAATATCTGCCACTGTGCAGGAGAATCCGTATAGGTGTTCGAGTGTTCGAACCGTAATGCGTGAGAAATGGTAAGTAAACGCCGAATTTACAAATCTGCCACTGTGCAGGAGAATCCGTATAGCTGTTCGAGTGTTTGGACCGTAATGCGTAGGAAATTGTAAATAAACGCCGTATTTACATGTCTGCCACTGTGCAGGAGAATCCGTATAGGCGTTCGACTATTCGAACCGTAATGCGTAAGAAATGGTAAGTAAACGCCGTATTGACATATCTGCCACTGTGCAGGAGAATCCGTATAGGTGTTCGAGTGTTCGAACCATAATGCATGAGAAATGGTAAGTAAACGCCATATTTACAAATCTGCCACTGTGCAGGAGAATCCGTATAGGTGCTCGACTGTTCGAACCGTAATGCATGAGAAATGGTAAGTAAACGTCGTATTTACATATCTGCCACTGTGCAGGAGAATCCTTACAGGTGTTCGACTGTTCGAACCGTAATGCGTGAGAAATTGTAAGTAAACGCCGTATTTACATATCTGCCACTGTGCAGGAGAATCCGTATAGGTGTTTGAGTGTTCGAACCGTAATGCAAGAGAAATGGTAAATAAACACCGTATTTACATATCTGCCACTGTGGAGGAGAATCCGTATAGGTGTTCCAGTTTTCGAACCGTAATGCGTCAGAAATGGTTAGTAAACGCCGTATTTACATATCTGCCACTGTGCAGGAGAATCCGTATAGGGGTTCGAGTGTTCGAACCGTAATGCATGACAAATGGTAAGTAAACGCCGTATTTACATATCTGCCACTGTGTAGGAGAATCCGTATAGTTGTTCGAGTGTTCGAACCGTAATGCATGAGAAATGGTAACTAAACGCCGTCTTTACATATCTGCCACTGTGCAGGAGAATCCGTATAGGTGTTCGAGTGTTCGAACCGTAATGCATGAGGAATGGTAAGTAAACGCCGTATTTACATATCTGCCATTGTGCAGGAGAATCCGTATAGGTGTTTGAGTTTTCGAACCGTAATGCGTCAGAAATGGTAAGTAAACGCCGTATTTACATATCTGCCACTGTGCATGAGAATCCGTATAGGTGCTCGAGTGCTCGAACCGTAATGCAAGAGAAATGGTAAGTAAACGTCGTCTTTACATATCTGCCAATGTGCAGGAGAATCCGTATAGGTGTTCGAGTGTTCGAACCGTAATGCGTGAGAAATGGTAAGTAAATGTCGTATTTACATATCTGCCACTGTGCAGGAGAATCCGTATAGGTGTTCGAGTATTCGAACCGTAATGCATGAGGAATGGTAAGTAAAGGCCGTATTTACATATCTGCCACTGTGCAGGAGAATCCGTATAGGTGTTCGAGTGTTCGAATCGTAATGCAAGAGAAATGGTAAGTAAATGCCGTATTTACATATCTGCCACTGTGCAGGAGAATCCGCATAGGTGTTCGAGTTTTCGACCCGTAATGCGTCAGAAATGGGTAGTAAATGCCGTATTTACATATCTGCCACTGTGCAGGAGAATCCGTATAGGTCTTCGAGTGTTCGAACCGTAATGCGTGAGAAATGGTTAGTAAACGCCGTATTTACATATCTGCCACTATGCAGAAGAATCCGTATAGTTATTCGAGTGTTCGAACCGTAATGCATTAGAAATGGTAACTAAACGCCGTAATGCGTCAGAAATGGTTAGTAAACGCCGTATGTACATATCTGCCACTGTGCAGGAGAATCCGTATAGGGGTTCGAATGTTCGAACCGTAATGCATGAGAAATGGTAAGTAAACGCCGTATTTACATATCTGCCACAGTGCAGGAGAATCCGTATAGGGGTTCGAGTATTCAAACCGTAATGCATGAGAAATGGTAAGTAAACGCTGTATTTACATATTTGCCACTGTGCAGGAGAATCCGTATTGGTGTTCGAGTGTTCGAACCGTAATGCATGAGAAATGGTAACTAAAAGCCGTATTTACATATCTGTTACTGTGCAGAAGAATCTGTATAGGTGCTCGAGTGTTCGAAACGTAATGCAAGAGAAATGGTATGTAAACGCCGTTTTTACATATCTGCCACTGTGCAGGAGAATCCGTATAGGTGTTCGAGTGTTCGAATCGTAATGCAGGAGAAATGGTAAGTAAATGCCGTATTTACATATCGGCCACTGTGCAGGAGAATCCGTATAGGTGTTCGAGTTTTCGACCCGTAATGCGTCAGAAATGGTTAGTAAATGCCGTATTTACATATCTGCCACTGTGCAGGAGAATCCGTGTAGGTCTTCGAGTGTTCGAACCGTAATGCGTGACAAATGGCTAGTAAACGCCGTATTTACATATCTGCCACTATGCAGAAGAATCCGTATAGTTGTTCGAGTGTTCGAACCGTAATGCATGAGAAATGGTAACTAAACGCCGTAATGCGTCAGAAATGGTTAGTAAACGCCGTATGTACATATCTGCCGCTGTGCAGGAGAATCCGTATAGGGGTTCGAATGTTCGAACCGTAATGCATGAGAAATGGTAAGTAAACGCCGTATTTACATATCTGCCACAGTGCAGGAGAATCCGTATAGGGGTTCGAGTATTCAAACCGTAATGCATGAGAAATGGTAAGTAAACGCTGTATTTACATATTTGCCACTGTGCAGGAGAATCCGTATTGGTGTTCGAGTGTTCGAACCGTAATGCATGGGAAATGGTAACTAAACGCCGTATTTACATATCTGTTACTGTGCAGAAGAATCTGTATAGGTGCTCGAGTGTTCGAAACGTAATGCAAGAGAAATGGTATGTAAACGCCGTTTTTACATATCTGCCACTGCGCAGGAGAATCCGTATAGGTGTTCGAGTGTTCGAACCGTAATGCGTGAGAAATGGTAAGTAAACGCCGAATTTACAAATCTGCCACTGTGTAGGAGAATCCGTATAGCTGTTCGAGTGTTTGAATCGTAATGCGTGGGAAATTGTAAATAAACGCCGTATTTACATGTCTGCCACTGTGCAGGAGAATCCGTATAGGTGTTCGACTATTCGAACCGTAATGCATAAGAAATGGTAAGTAAACGCCGTATTTACATATCTGCCACTGTGCAGGAGAATCCGTATAGGTGTTCGAGTGTTCGAACCATAATGCATGAGAAATGGTAAGTAAACGCCATATTTACAAATCTGCCACTGGGCAGGAGAATCCGTATAGGTGCTTGAGTGTTCGAACCGTAATGCATGAGAAATGGTAAGTAAATGTCGTATTTACATATCTGCCACTGTGCAGGAGAATCCGTATAGGTGTTCGAGTATTCAAACCGTAATGCATGAGAAATGGTAAGTAAACGCTGCATTTACATATCTGCCACTGTGCAGGAGAATCCGTATTGGTGTTCGAGTGTTCGAACCGTAATGCAAGAGAAATGGTTAGTAAACGCCGTCTTTGCACATCTGCCACTGTGCAGGAGAATCCGTATAGGTGTTCGAGTGTTCGAACTGTAATGCGTGAGAAAAGGAAGGTAAACGCCGTATTTACATATCTGCCACTGTGTAGGAGAATCCGTATTGGTGTTCGAGTGTTTGAACCGTAATGCGTGAGAAATTGTAAATAAACGCCGTATTTACATGTCTGCCACTGTGCAGGAGAATCCGTATAGGTGTTCCAGTATTCGAACCGTAATGCATGAGAAATGGTAAGTAAACGCCGTATTTACATATCTGGCACTGTGCAGGAGAATCTGTATAGGTGTTCGAGTGTTCGAACCATAATGCATGAGAAATGGTAAGTAAACGCCGTATTTAGAAATCTGCAACTGGGCAGGAGAATCCGTATTGGTGCTCGAGTGTTCGAACCGTAATGCATGAGAAATGGTAAGTAAATGTCGTATTTACATATCTGCCACTGTGCAGGAGAATCCGTATAGGTGTTCGAGTGTTCGAACCGTAATGCGTGAGAAATTGTAAGTAAACGCCGTATTTACATATCTGCCACGGTGCAGGAGAATCCGTATAGGTGTTTGAGTGTTCGAACCGTAATGCAAGAGAAATGGGAAGTAAACACCGTATTTACATATCTGCCACTGTGCAGGAGAATCCGTATAGGTGTTCGAGTTTTCAAACCGTAATGCGTCAGAAATGGTTAGTAAACGCCGTATTTACAAATCTGCAACTGTGCAGGAGAATCCGTATAGGTGTTCGAGTGTTCGAACCGTAATGCATGAGAAATGGTAAGTAAACGCCGTATTTACATATCTGCCACTGTGCAGGAGAATCCGTATAGTTGTTCGAGTGTTCGAACCGTAATGCATGAGAAATGGTAACTAAACGCCGTATTTACATATCTGCCACTATGCAGGAGAATCCGTATAAGTGTTCGAATGTTCGAATCGTAATGCAAGAGAAATGGTAAGTAAACGCCGTATTTACATATCTGCCACTGTGCGGGAGAATCCGTATAGGTGTTCGAGTATTCGAACCGTAATGCATGAGAAATGGTAAGTAAACGCCGTATTTACAAATCTGCCACTGTGCAGGAGAATCCGTATAGGTGCTCGAGTGTTCGAACCGTAATGCATGAGAAATGGTAAGTAAACGTCGTATTTACATATCTGCCACTGTGCAGGAGAATCCCTATAGGTGTTCGAGTATTCAAACCGTAATGCATGAGAAATGGTAAGTAAACGCTGTATTAACATATCTGCCACTGTGCAGGAGAATCCGTATTGGTGTTCGGGTGTTCGAACCGTAATGCATGAGAAATGGTAACTAAACGCCGTATTTACATATTTGTCACTGTGCAGGAGAATCCGTATAGGTGCTCGAGTGTTCGAACCGTAATGCAAGAGAAATGGTAAGTAAACGCCGTCTTTACATATCTGCCACAGTGTGCAGGAGAATCCGTATAGGTGTTCGAGTGTTCGAACCGTAATGCGTGAGAAATGGTAAGTAAACGCCGTCTTTACATATCTGCCACTGTGCAGGAGAATCCGTATAGCTGTTCGAGTGTTTGAACCGTAATGCGTGAGAAATTGTAAATAAACGCCGTATTTACATGTCTGCCACTGTGCAGGAGAATCCGTATAGGTGTTCGAGTATTCGAACCGTAATGCATGAGAAATGGTAAGTAAATGCCGTATTTACATATCTGCCACTGTGCAGGAGAATCCATATAGGTGTTTGACTGTTCGAACCATAATGCATGAGAAATGGTAAGTAAACGCCGTATTTACAAATCTGCCACTGGGCAGGAGAATCCGTATAAGTGCTCGAGTGTTCGAACCGTAATGCATGAGAAATGGTAAGTAAACGTCGTATTTACATATCTGCCACTGTGCAGGAGAATCCGTATAGGTGTTCGAGTATTCGAACCGTAATGCATGAGAAATGGTAAGTAAACGCCGTATTTACATATCTGCCACTGTGCAGGAGAATCCGTATAGGTGTTCGAGTATTCGAACCGTAATGCATGAGAAATGGTAAGTAAACGCCGTATTTACATATCTGCCACTGTGCAGGAGAATCCATATAGGTGTTTGACTGTTCGAACCATAATGCATGAGAAATGGTAAGTAAACGCCGTATTTACAAATCTGCCACTGGGCAGGAGAATCCGTATAAGTGCTCGAGTGTTCGAACCGTAATGCATGAGAAATGGTAAGTAAACGTCGTATTTACATATCTGCCACTGTGTAGGAGAATCCGTATAGGTGTTCGAGTATTCAAACCGTAATGCATGAGAAATGGTAAGTAAATGTTGTATTTACATATCTGCCACTGTGCAGGAGAATCCGTATTGGTGTTCGAGTGTTCGAACCGTAATGCATGAGAAATGGTAACTATACGCCGTATTTACATATCTGCCACTGTGCAGGAGAATCCGTATAGGTGCTCGAGTGTTCGAACCGTAATGCAAGAGAAATGGTAAGTAAACGCCGCCTTTACATATCTGCCACTGTGCAGGAGAATCCGTATAGGTGTTCGAGTGTTCGAATCGTAATGCGTGAGAAATGGTAAGTAAACGCCGCATTTACATATCTGCCACTGTGCAGGAGAATCCGTCTAGGTGTTCGAGTGTTTGAACCGTAATGCGTGAGAAATTGTAAATAAACTCCGTATTTACATGTCTGCCACTGTGGAGGAGAATCCGTATAGGTGTTCGAGTATTCGAACCGTAATGCATGAGAAATGGTAAGTAAACGCCGTATTTACATATCTGCCACTGTGCAGGAGAATCCGTATAGGTGTTTGAGTGTTCGAATCGTAATGCAAGAGAAATGGTAAGTAAATGCCGTATTTACATATCTGCCACTGTGCAGGAGAATCCGTATAGGTGTTCGAGTTTTCGACCCGTAATGCGTCAGAAATGGTTAGTAAATGCCGTATTTACATATCTGCCACTGTGCAGGAGAATCCGTATAGGTCTTCGAGTGTTCGAACCGTAATGCGTGAGAAATGGTTAGTAAACGCCGTATTTACATATCTGCCACTATGCAGAAGAATCCGTATAGTTGTTCGAGTGTTCGAACCGTAATGCATTAGAAATGGTAACTAAACGCCGTATTTACAAATCTGCCACTGTGCAGGAGAATCCGTATAGGTGCTCGAGTGTTCGAACCGTAATGCAAGAGAAATGGTAAGTAAACGCCGTCTTTACATATCTGCCACTGTGCAGGAGAATCCGTATAGGTGTTCGAGTGTTCGAACCGTAATGCGTGAGAAATGGTAAGCAAACGCCGTATTTACATATCTGCCACTGTGCAGGAGAATCCGTATAGGTGTTCAAGTGTTTGAAGCGTAATGCGTGAGAAATTGTAAATAAATGCCGTATTTACATGTCTGCCACTGTGCAGGAGAATCCGTATAGGTGTTCGAGTATTTGAACCGTAATGCATGAGAAATGGTAAGTAAACGCCGTATTTACATATCTGCCACTGTGCAGGAGATTCCGTATAGGTGTTCGAGTGTTCGAAGCATAATGCATGAGAAATGGTAACTAAACGCCGTATTTACAAATCTGCCACTGTGCAGGAGAATCCGTATAGGTGCTTGAGTGTTCGAACCGTAATGCATGAGAAATGGTAAGTAAACGTCGTATTTACATATCTGCCACTGTGCAGGAGAATCCGTATAGGTGTTCGAGTATTCAAACCGTAATGCATGAGAAATGGTAAGTAAACGCTGTATTTACATATCCGCCACTGTGCTGGAGAATCCGTATTGGTGTTCGAGTGCTCGAACCGTAATGCATGAGAAATGGTAACTAAACGCCGTATTTACATATCTGCCACTGTGCAGGAGAATCCGTATAGCTGCTCGAGTGGTCGAACCGTAATGCAAGAGAAATGGTAAGTAAACGCCGTCTTTACATCTCTGCCACTGTGCAGGAGAACCCGTATATGTGTTCGAGTGTTCGAACCGTAATGCGTGAGAAATGGTAAGTAAACGACTTATTTACATATCTGCCACTGTGCAGGAGAATCCGTATAGGTGTTCGAGAGTTTGAACCGTAATGCGTGAGAAATTGTAAATAAACGCCGTATTTACATGTCTGCCACTGTGCAGGAGAATCCGTATAGTTGTTCGAGTATTCGAACCGTAATGCATGAGAAATGGTAAGTAAACGCCGCATTTCCATATCTGCCACTGTGCAGGAGAATCCGTATAGGTGTTCGAGTGTTCGAACCATAATGCATGAGAAATGGTAAGTAAACGCCGTATTTACATATCTGCCACTGTGCAGGAAATTCCGTATAGGTGTTCGAGTGTTCGAAGCATAATGCATGAGAAATGGTAACTAAACGCCGTATTTACAAATCTGCCACTGTGCAGGAGAATCCGTATAGGTGCTCGAGTGTTCGAACCGTAATGCATGAGAAATGGTAAGTAAACGTCGTATTTACATATCTGCCACTGTGCAGGAGAATCCGTATAGGTGTTCGAGTATTCAAACCGTAATGCATGAGAAATGGTAAGTAAACGCTGTATTTACATATCTGCCACTGTGCTGGAGGATCCGTATTGGTGTTCGAGTGTTCGAACCGTAATGCATGAGAAATGGTAACTAAACGCCATATTTACATATCTGCCACTGTGCAGGAGAATCCGTATAGCTGCTCGAGTGTTCGAACCGTAATGCAAGAGAAATGGTTAGTAAACGCCGTCTTTGCACATCTGCCACTGTGCAGGAGAATCCGTATAGGTGTTCGAGTGTTCGAACTGTAATACGTGAGAAAAGGAAAGTAAACGCCGTATTTACATATCTGCCACTGTGTAGGAGAATCCGTATTGGTGTTCGAGTGTTTGAACCGTAATGCGTGAGAAATTGTAAATAAACGCCGTATTTACATGTCTGCCACTGTGCAGGAGAATCCGTATATGTGTTCCAGTATTCGAACCGTAATGCATGTGAAATGGTAAGTAAACGCCGTATTTACATATCTGCCACTGTGCAGGAGAATCCGTATAGGTGTTCGAGTGTTCGAACCATAATGCATGAGAAATGGTAAGTAAACGCCGTATTTAGAAATCTGCAACTGGGCAGGAGAATCCGTATTGGTGCTCGAGTGTTCGAACCGTAATGCATGAGAAATGGTAAGTAAACGTCGTATTTACATATCTGCCACTGTGCAGGAGAATCCGTATAGGTGTTCGAGTGTTCGAACCGTAATGCGTGAGAATTTGTAAGTAAACGCCGTATTTACATATCTGCCACGGTGCAGGAGAATCCGTATAGGTGTTTGAGTGTTCGAACCGTAATGCAAGAGAAATGGTAAGTAAACACCGTATTTACATATCTGCCACTGTGCAGGAGAATACGTATAGGTGTTCGAGTTTTCAAACCGTAATGCGTCAGAAATGGTTAGTAAACGCCGTATTTACAAATCTGCAACTGTGCCGGAGAATCCGTATAGGTGTTCGAGTGTTCGAACCGTAATGCATGAGAAATGGTAAGTAAACGCCGTATTTACATATCTGCCACTGTGCAGGAGAATCCGTATAGTTGTTCGAGTGTTCGAACCGTAATGCATGAGAAATGGTAACTAGACGCCGTATTTACATATCTGCCACTATGCAGGAGAATCCGTATAGGTGTTCGAATGTTCGAATCGTAATGCAAGAGAAATGGTAAGTAAACGCCGTATTGACATATCTGCCACTGTGCGGGAGAATCCGTATAGGTGTTCGAGTATTCGAACCATAATGCATGAGAAATGGTAAGTAAACGCCGTATTTACAAATCTGCCACTGTGCAGGAGAATCCGTATAGGTGCTCGATTGTTCGAACCGTAATGCATGAGAAATGGTAAGTAAACGTCGTATTTACATATCTGCCACTGTGCAGGAGAATCCCTATAGGTGTTCGAGTATTCAAACCGTAATGCATGAGAAATGGTAAGTAAACGCTGTATTAACATATCTGCCACTGTGCAGGAGAATCCGTATTGGTGTTCGAGTGTTCGAACCGTAATGCATGAGAAATGGTAACTAAACGCCGTATTTACATATTTGTCACTGTGCAGGAGAATTCGTATAGGTGCTCGAGTGTTCGAACCGTAATGCAAGAGAAATGGTAAGTAAACGCCGTCTTTACATATCTGCCACTGTGCAGGAGAATCCGTATAGGTGTTCGAGTGTTCGAACCGTAATGCGTGAGAAATGGTAAGTAAACGCCGTCTTTACATATCTGCCACTGTGCAGGAGAATCCGTATAGCTGTTCGAGTGTTTGAACCGTAATGCGTGAGAAATTGTAAATAAACGCCGTATTTACATGTCTGCCACTGTGCAGGAGAATCCGTATAGGTGTTCGAGTATTCGAACCGTAATGCATGAGAAATGGTAAGTAAACGCCGTATTTACATATCTGCCACTGTGCAGGAGAATCCATATAGGTGTTTGAGTGTTCGAACCATAATGCATGAGAAATGGTAAGTAAACGCCGTATTTACAAATCTGCCACTGGGCAGGAGAATCCGTATAAGTGCTCGAGTGTTCGAACCGTAATGCATGAGAAATGGTAAGTAAACGTCGTATTTACATATCTGCCACTGTGCAGGAGAATCCGTATAGGTGTTCGAGTATTCAAACCGTAATGCATGAGAAATGGTAAGTAAATGCTGTATTTACATATCTGCCACTGTGCAGGAGAATCCGTATTGGTGTTCGAGTGTTCGAACCGTAATGCATGAGAAATGGTAACTATACGCCGTATTTACATATCTGCCACTGTGCAGGAGAATCCATATAGGTGCTCGAGTGTTCGAACCGTAATGCAAGAGAAATGGTAAGTAAACGCCGCTTTTACATATCTGCCACTGTGCAGGAGAATCCGTATAGGTGTTCGAGTGTTCGAATCGTAATGCATGAGAAATGGTAAGTCAACGCCGCATTTACATATCTGCCACTCTGCAGGAGAATCCGTATAGGTGTTCGAGTGTTTGAACCGTAATGCGTGAGAAATTGTAAATAAACTCTGTATTTACATGTCTGCCACTGTGGAGGAGAATCCGTATAGCTGTTCGAGTATTCGAACCGTAATGCATGAGAAATGGTAAGTAAACGCCGTATTTACATATCTGCCACTGCGCAGGAGAATCCGTATAGGTGTTCGAGTGTTCGAACCATAATGCATGAGAAATGGTAAGTAAACGCCGTATTTACAAATCTGCCACTGTGTAGGAGAATCCGTATAGGTGCTCGAGTGTTGGAACCGTAGTGCATGAGAAATAGTAAGTAAACGTCGTATTTACATATCTGCCACTGTGCAGGAGAATCCGTATAGGTGTTCGAGTATTCAAACCGTAATGCCTGAGAAATGGTAAGTAAACGCTGTATTTACATATCTGCCACTGTGCAGGAGAATCCGTATTGGTGTTCGAGTGTTCGAACCGAAATGCATTAGAAATGGTAACTAAACGCCGTATTTACAAATCTGCCACTGTGCAGGAGAATCCGTATAGGTGCTCGAGTGTTCGAACCGTAATGCAAGAGAAATGGTAAGTAAACGCCGTCTTTACATATCTGCCACTGTGCAGGAGAATCCGTATAGGTGTTCGAGTGTTCGAACCGTAATGCGTGAGAAATGGTAAGCAAACGCCGTATTTACATATCTGCCACTGTGCAGGAGAATCCGTATAGGTGTTCAAGTGTTTGAAGCGTAATGCGTGAGAAATTGTAAATAAATGCCGTATTTACATGTCGGCCACTGTGCAGGAGAATCCGTATAGGTGTTCAAGTATTTGAACCGTAATGCATGAGAAATGGTAAGTAAACGCCGTATTTACATATCTGCCACTGTGCAGGAGATTCCGTGTAGGTGTTCGAGTGTTCGAAGCATAATGCATGAGAAATGGTAACTAAACGCCGTATTTACAAATCTGCCACTGTGCAGGAGAATCCGTATAGGTGCTTGAGTGTTCGAACCGTAATGCATGAGAAATGGTAAGTAAACGTCGTATTTACATATCTGCCACTGTGCAGGAGAATCCGTATAGGTGTTCGAGTATTCAAACCGTAATGCATGAGAAATGGTAAGTAAACGCTGTATTTACATATCCGCCACTGTGCTGGAGAATCCGTATTGGTGTTCGAGTGTTCGAACCGTAATGCATAAGAAATGGTAACTAAACGCCGTATTTACATATCTGCCACTGCTCAGGAGAATCTGTATAGCTGCTCGAGTGGTCGAACCGTAATGCAAGAGAAATGGTAAGTAAACGCCGTCTTTACATATCTGCCACTGTGCAGGAGAATCCGTATATGTGTTCGAGTGTTCGAACCGTAATGCGTGACAAATGGTAAGTAAACGACTTATTTACATATCTGCCACTGTGCAGGAGAATCCGTATAGGTGTTCGAGTGTTTGAACCGTAATGCGTGAGAAATTGTAAATAAACGCTGTATTTACATGTCTGCCATTGTGCAGGAGAATCCGTATAGTTGTTCGAGTATTCGAACCGTAATGCATGAGAAATGGTAAGTAAACGCCGCATTTCCATATCTGCCACTGTGCAGGAGAATCCGTATAGGTGTTCGAGTGTTCGAACCATAATGCATGAGAAATGGTAAGTAAACGCCGTATTTACATATCTGCCACTGTGCAGGAAATTCCGTATAGGTGTTCGAGTGTTCGAAGCATAATGCATGAGAAACGGTAACTAAACGCCGTATTTACAAATCTGCCACTGTGCAGGAGAATCCGCATAGGTGCTCGAGTGTTCGAACCGTAATGCATGAGAAATGGTAAGTAAACGTCGTATTTACATATCTGCCACTGTGCAGGAGAATCCGTATAGGTGTTCGAGTATTCAAACCGTAATGCATGAGAAATGGTAAGTAAACGCTGTATTTACATATCTGCCACTGTGCTGGAGAATCCGTATTGGTGTTCGAGTGTTCGAACCGTAATGCATGAGAAATGGTAACTAAACGCCATATTTACATATCTGCCACTGTGCAGGAGAATCCGTATAGCTGCTCGAGTGTTCGAACCGTAATGCAAGAGAAATGGTAAGTAAACGCCGTCTTTACATATCTGCCACTGTGCAGGAGAATCCGTATATGTGTTCGAGTGTTCGAACCGTAATGCGTGAGAAATGGTAAGTAAACGACTTATTTACATATCTGCCACTGTGCAGGAGAATCCGTATAGGTGTTCGAGTGTTTGAACCGTAATGCGTGAGAAATTGTAAATAAACGCTGTATTTACATGTCTGCCATTGTGCAGGAGAATCCGTATAGTTGTTCGAGTATTCGAACCGTAATGCATGAGAAATGGTAAGTAAACGCCGCATTTCCATATCTGCCACTGTGCAGGAGAATCCGTATAGGTGTTCGAGTGTTCGAACCATAATGCATGAGAAATGGTAAGTAAACGCCGTATTTACATATCTGCCACTGTGCAGGAAATTCCGTATAGGTGTTCGAGTGTTCGAAGCATAATGCATGAGAAACGGTAACTAAACGCCGTATTTACAAATCTGCCACTGTGCAGGAGAATCCGCATAGGTGCTCGAGTGTTCGAACCGTAATGCATGAGAAATGGTAAGTAAACGTCGTATTTACATATCTGCCACTGTGCAGGAGAATCCGTATAGGTGTTCGAGTATTCAAACCGTAATGCATGAGAAATGGTAAGTAAACGCTGTATTTACATATCTGCCACTGTGCTGGAGAATCCGTATTGGTGTTCGAGTGTTCGAACCGTAATGCATCAGAAATGGTAACTAAACGCCATATTTACATATCTGCCACTGTGCAGGAGAATCCGTATAGCTGCTCGAGTGTTCGAACCGTAATGCAAGAGAAATGGTAAGTAAACGCCGTCTTTACATATCTGCCACTGTGCAGGAGAATCCGTATATGTGTTCGAGTGTTCGAACCGTAATGCGTGAGAAATGGTAAGTAAACGACTTATTTACATATCTGCCACTGTGCAGGAGAATCCGTATAGGTGTTCGAGTGTTTGAACCGTAATGCGTGAGAAATTGTAAATAAACGCCGTATTTACATGTCTGCCACTGTGCAGGAGAATTCGTATAGTTGTTCGAGTATTCGAACCGTAATGCATGAGAAATGGTAAGTAAACGCCGCATTTACATATCTGCCACTATGCAGGAGAATCCGTATAGGTGTTCGAGTGTTCGAACCATAATGCATGAGAAATGGTAAGTAAACGCCGTATTTACAAATCTGCCACTGTGCAGGAGAATCCGTATAGGTGCTCGAGTGTTCGAACCGTAATGCATGAGATATGGTAAGTAAACGCCGTCTTTACATATCTGCCACTGTGCTGGAGAATCCGTATAGGTGTTTGAGTGTTCGAACCGTAATGCGTGAGAAATGGTAAGTAAATGCCGTATTTACATTTCTGCCACTGTGCAGGAGAATCAATGTAGGTGTTCGAGTATTCGAACCGTAATGCATGAGGAATGGTAAGTAAACGCCGTATTTACATATCTGCCACTGTGCAGGAGAATCCGTATAGGTGTTCAAATGTTCGAATCGTAATGCAAGAGAAATGGTAAGTAAACGCCGTATTTAGATATCTGCCACTGTGCGGGAGAATCCGTATAGGTGTTCGAGTTTTCGAACCGTAAGGCGTCAGAAATGGTTAGTAAACGCCGTATTTACATATCTGCCACTGTGCAGGAGAATCCGTATAGGTCTTCGAGTGTTCGAACCGTAATGCATGAGAAATGGTAAGTAAACGCCGTATTTAGATATCTGCCACTGTGCAGGAGAATCCGTATAGTTGTTCGAGTGTTCGAACCGTAATGCATGAGAAATGGTTACTAAACGCCGTATTTACATATCTGCCACTGTATAGGAGAATCCGTATAGGTGCTCGAGTGTTCGAACCGTAATGCAATAGAAATGGTAAGTAAACGCCGTCTTTACATATCTGCCACTGTGCAGGAGAATCAGTATAGGTGTTCGAGTGTTCGAACCATAATGCATGAGAACTGGTAAGTAAACGCTGTATTTACAAATCTGCCACTGTGGAGGAGAATCCGTATAGGTGTTCGAGTGTTTGAACCGTAATGCGTGAGAAATTGTAAATAAACGCCGTATTTACATGTCTGCCACTGTGCAGGAGAATCCGTATAGGTGTTCGAGTATTCAAACCGTAATGCATGAGAAATGGTAAGTAAACGCTGCATTTACATATCTGCCACTGTGCAGGAGAATCCGTATTGGTGTTCGAGTGTTCGAACCGTAATGCATGAGAAATGGTAACTAAACGCCGTATTTACATATCAGCCACTGTGCAGGAGAATCCGTATTGCTGGTCGAGTGTTCGAACCGTAATGCAAGAGAAATGGTAGGTAAACGCCGTCTTTACACATCTGCCACTGTGCAGGAGAATCCGTATAGGTGTTCGAGTTTTCGAACTGTAATGCGTGAGAAAAGGAAAGTAACCGCCGTATTTACATATCTGCCACTGTTCCTGAGAATCCGTATTGGTGTTCGAGTGTTTGAACAGTAATGCGTGAGAAATTGTAAATAAACGCGGTATTTACATGTCTGCCACTGTGCAGGAGAATCCGTATAGGTGTTCGAGTATTCGAACCGTAATGCATGAGAAATGGTAAGTAAACGCCGTATTTACATATCTGCCACTGTCCAGGAGAATCCGTATAGGTGTTCGAGTGTTTGAACCATAATGCATGGGAAATGGTAAGTAAACACCGTATTTAGAAATCTGCAACTGGGCAGGAGAATCCGTATTGGTGCTCGAGTGTTCGAACCGTAATGCATGAGAAATGGTAAGTAAACGTCGTATTTACATATCTGCCACTGTGCAGGAGAATCCGTATAGGTGTTCGAGTGTTCGAACCGTAATGCGTGAGAAATTGTAAGTAAACGCCGTATTTACATATCTGCCACGGTGCAGGAGAATCCGTATAGGTGTTTGAGTGTTCGAACCGTAATGCAAGAGAAATGGTAAGTAAACACCGTATTTACATATCTGCCACTGTGCAGGAGAATCCGTATAGGTGTTCGAGTTTTCAAACCGTAATGCGTCAGAAATGGTTAGTAAACGCCGTATTTACAAATCTGCAACTGTGCAGGAGAACCCGTATAGGTGTTCGAGTGTTCGAACCGTAATGCATGAGAAATGGTAAGTAAACGCCGTATTTACATATCTGCCACTGTGCAGGAGAATCCGTATAGTTGTTCGATTGTTCGAACCGTAATGCATGAGAAATGGTAACTAAATGCCGTATTTACATATCTGCCACTATGCAGGAGAATCTGTATAGGTGTTCGAATGTTCGAATCGTAATGCAAGAGAAATGGTAAGTAAACGCCGTATTTACATATCAGCCACTGTGCGGGAGAATCCGTATAGGTGTTCGAGTTTTCGAACCGTAATGCGTCAGAAATGGTTAGTAAACGCCGTATTTACATATCTGCCACTGTGCAGGAGAATCCGTATAGCTGTTCGAGTATTCGAACCATAATGCATGAGAAATGGTAAGTAAACGCCGTATTTACAAATCTGCCACTGTGCAGGAGAATCCGTATAGGTGTTCGAGTATTCAAACCGTAATGCATTGAGAAATGGTAAGTAAACGCTGTATTAACATATCTGCCACTGTGCAGGAGAATCCGTATTGGTGTTCGAGTGTTCGAACCGTAATGCATGAGAAATGGTAACTAAACGCCGTATTTACATATTTGTCACTGTGCAGGAGAATCCGTATAGGTGCTCGAGTGTTCGAACCGTAATGCAAGAGAAATGGTAAGTAAACGCCGTCTTTACATATCTGCCACTGTGCAGGAGAATCCGTATAGGTGTTCGAGTGTTCGAACCGTAATGCGTGAGAAATGGTAAGTAAACGCCGTCTTTACATATCTGCCACTGTGCAGGAGAATCCGTATAGCTGTTCGAGTGTTTGAACCGTAATGCGTGAGAAATTGTAAATAAACGCCGTATTTACATGTCTGCCACTGTGCAGGAGAATCCGTATAGGTGTTCGAGTATTCGAACCGTAATGCATGAGAAATGGTAAGTAAACGCCATATTTACATATCTGCCACTGTGCAGGAGAATCCATATAGGTGTTTGAGTGTTCGAACCATAATGCATGAGAAATGGTAAGTAAACGCCGTATTTACAAATCTGCCACTGGGCAGGAGAATCCGTATAAGTGCTCGAGTGTTCGAACCGTAATGCATGAGAAATGGTAAGTAAACGTCGTATTTACATATCTGCCACTGTGCAGGAGAATCCGTATAGGTGTTCGAGTATTCAAACCGTAATGCATGAGAAATGGTAAGTAAATGCTGTATTTACATATCTGCCACTGTGCAGGAGAATCCGTATTGGTGTTCGAGTGTTCGAACCGTAATGCATGAGAAATGGTAACTATACGCCGTATTTACATATCTGCCACTGTGCAGGAGAATCCGTATAGGTGCTCGAGCGTTCGAACCGTAATGCAAGAGAAATGGTAAGTAAACGCCGTCTTTACATATCTGCCACTGTGCAGGAGAATCCGTATAGGTGTTCGAGTGTTCGAAGCATAATGCATGAGAAATGGTAACTAAACGCCGTATTTACAAATCTGCCACTGTGCAGGAGAATCCGCATAGGTGCTCGAGTGTTCGAACCGTAATGCATGAGAAATGGTAAGTAAACGTCGTATTTACATATCTGCCACTGTGCAGGAGAATCCGTATAGGTGTTCGAGTATTCAAACCGTAATGCATGAGAAATGGTAAGTAAACGCTGTATTTACATATCTGCCACTGTGCTGGAGAATCCGTATTGGTGTTCGAGTGTTCGAACCGTAATGCATGAGAAATGGTAACTAAACGCCATATTTACATATCTGCCACTGTGCAGGAGAATCCGTATAGCTGCTCGAGTGTTCGAACCGTAATGCAAGAGAAATGGTAAGTAAACGCCGTCTTTACATATCTGCCACTGTGCAGGAGAATCCGTATATGTGTTCGAGTGTTCGAACCGTAATGCGTGAGAAATGGTAAGTAAACGACTTATTTACATATCTGCCACTGTGCAGGAGAATCCGTATAGGTGTTCGAGTGTTTGAACCGTAATGCGTGAGAAATTGTAAATAAACGCCGTATTTACATGTCTGCCACTGTGCAGGAGAATCCGTATAGTTGTTCGAGTATTCGAACCGTAATGCATGAGAAATGGTAAGTAAATGCCGCATTTACATATCTGCCACTGTGCAGGAGAATCCGTATAGGTGTTCGAGTGTTCGAACCATAATGCATGAGAAATGGTAAGTAAACGCCGTATTTACAAATCTGCCACTGTGCAGGAGAATCCGTATAGGTGCTCGAGTGTTCGAACCGTAATGCATGAGATATGGTAAGTAAACGCCGTCTTTACATATCTGCCACTGTGCTGGAGAATCCGTATAGGTGTTTGAGTGTTCGAACCGTAATGCGTGAGAAATGGTAAGTAAATGCCGTATTTACATTTCTGCCACTGTGCAGGAGAATCCATGTAGGTGTTCGAGTATTCGAACCGTAATGCATGAGGAATGGTAAGTAAACGCCGTATTTACATATCTGCCACTGTGCAGGAGAATCCGTATAGGTGTTCAAATGTTCGAATCGTAATGCAAGAGAAATGGTAAGTAAACGCCGTATTTAGATATCTGCCACTGTGCGGGAGAATCCGTATAGGTGTTCGAGTTTTCGAACCGTAAGGCGTCAGAAATGGTTAGTAAACGCCGTATTTACATATCTGCCACTGTGCAGGAGAATCCGTATAGGTCTTCGAGTGTTCGAACCGTAATGCATGAGAAATGGTAAGTAAACGCCGTATTTAGATATCTGCCACTGTGCAGGAGAATCCGTATAGTTGTTCGAGTGTTCGAACCGTAATGCATGAGAAATGGTTACTAAACGCCGTATTTACATATCTGCCACTGTATAGGAGAATCCGTATAGGTGCTCGAGTGTTCGAACCGTAATGCAATAGAAATGGTAAGTAAACGCCGTCTTTACATATCTGCCACTGTGCAGGAGAATCAGTATAGGTGTTCGAGTGTTCGAACCATAATGCATGAGAACTGGTAAGTAAACGCCGTATTTACAAATCTGCCACTGTGGAGGAGAATCCGTATAGGT
Source organism: Camellia granthamiana (assembly GCA_036172215.1). Classification (NCBI taxonomy): domain Eukaryota; kingdom Viridiplantae; phylum Streptophyta; class Magnoliopsida; order Ericales; family Theaceae; genus Camellia; species Camellia granthamiana. The sequence continues at coordinate 49,719 of JAXFYN010000926.1, forward strand.
GTTCGAGTGTTTGAACCGTAATGCGTGAGAAATTGTAAATAAACGCCGTATTTACATGTCTGCCACTGTGCAGGAGAATCCGTATAGGTGTTCGAGTATTCAAACCGTAATGCATGAGAAATGGTAAGTAAACGCTGCATTTACATATCTGCCACTGTGCAGGAGAATCCGTATTGGTGTTCGAGTGTTCGAACCGTAATGCATGAGAAATGGTAACTAAACGCCGTATTTACATATCAGCCACTGTGCAGGAGAATCCGTATTGCTGGTCGAGTGTTCGAACCGTAATGCAAGAGAAATGGTAGGTAAACGCCGTCTTTACACATCTGCCACTGTGCAGGAGAATCCGTATAGGTGTTCGAGTTTTCGAACTGTAATGCGTGAGAAAAGGAAAGTAACCGCCGTATTTACATATCTGCCACTGTTCCTGAGAATCCGTATTGGTGTTCGAGTGTTTGAACAGTAATGCGTGAGAAATTGTAAATAAACGCGGTATTTACATGTCTGCCACTGTGCAGGAGAATCCGTATAGGTGTTCGAGTATTCGAACCGTAATGCATGAGAAATGGTAAGTAAACGCCGTATTTACATATCTGCCACGGTCCAGGAGAATCCGTATAGGTGTTCGAGTGTTTGAACCATAATGCATGGGAAATGGTAAGTAAACACCGTATTTAGAAATCTGCAACTGGGCAGGAGAATCCGTATTGGTGCTCGAGTGTTCGAACCGTAATGCATGAGAAATGGTAAGTAAACGTCGTATTTACATATCTGCCACTGTGCAGGAGAATCCGTATAGGTGTTCGAGTGTTCGAACCGTAATGCGTGAGAAATTGTAAGTAAACGCCGTATTTACATATCTGCCACGGTGCAGGAGAATCCGTATAGGTGTTTGAGTGTTCGAACCGTAATGCAAGAGAAATGGTAAGTAAACACCGTATTTACATATCTGCCACTGTGCAGGAGAATCCGTATAGGTGTTCGAGTTTTCAAACCGTAATGCGTCAGAAATGGTTAGTAAACGCCGTATTTACAAATCTGCAACTGTGCAGGAGAACCCGTATAGGTGTTCGAGTGTTCGAACCGTAATGCATGAGAAATGGTAAGTAAACGCCGTATTTACATATCTGCCACTGTGCAGGAGAATCCGTATAGTTGTTCGATTGTTCAAACCGTAATGCATGAGAAATGGTAACTAAACGCCGTATTTACATATCTGCCACTATGCAGGAGAATCTGTATAGGTGTTCAAATGTTCGAATCGTAATGCAAGAGAAATGGTAAGTAAACGCCGTATTTACATATCAGCCACTGTGCGGGAGAATCCGTATAGGTGTTCGAGTTTTCGAACCGTAATGCGTCAGAAATGGTTAGTAAACGCCGTATTTACATATCTGCCACTGTGCAGGAGAATCCGTATAGCTGTTCGAGTATTCGAACCATAATGCATGAGAAATGGTAAGTAAACGCCGTATTTACAAATCTGCCACTGTGCAGGAGAATCCGTATAGGTGTTCGAGTATTCAAACCGTAACGCATGAGAAATGGTAAGTAAACGCTGTATTAACATATCTGCCACTGTGCAGGAGAATCCGTATTGGTGTTCGAGTGTTCGAACCGTAATGCATGAGAAATGGTAACTAAACGCCGTATTTACATATTTGTCACTGTGCAGGAGAATCCGTATAGGTGCTCGAGTGTTCGAACCGTAATGCAAGAGAAATGGTAAGTAAACGCCGTCTTTACATATCTGCCACTGTGCAGGAGAATCCGTATAGGTGTTCGAGTGTTCGAACCGTAATGCGTGAGAAATGGTAAGTAAACGCCGTCTTTACATATCTGCCACTGTGCAGGAGAATCCGTATAGCTGTTCGAGTGTTTGAACCGTAATGCGTGAGAAATTGTAAATAAACGCCGTATTTACATGTCTGCCACTGTGCAGGAGAATCCGTATAGGTGTTCGAGTATTCGAACCGTAATGCATGAGAAATGGTAAGTAAACGCCATATTTACATATCTGCCACTGTGCAGGAGAATCCATATAGGTGTTTGAGTGTTCGAACCATAATGCATGAGAAATGGTAAGTAAACGCCGTATTTACAAATCTGCCACTGGGCAGGAGAATCCGTATAAGTGCTCGAGTGTTCGAACCGTAATGCATGAGAAATGGTAAGTAAACGTCGTATTTACATATCTGCCACTGTGCAGGAGAATCCGTATAGGTGTTCGAGTATTCAAACCGTAATGCATGAGAAATGGTAAGTAAATGCTGTATTTACATATCTGCCACTATGCAGGAGAATCCGTATTGGTGTTCGAGTGTTCGAACCGTAATGCATGAGAAATGGTAACTATACGCCGTATTTACATATCTGCCACTGTGCAGGAGAATCCGTATAGGTGCTCGAGCGTTCGAACCGTAATGCAAGAGAAATGGTAAGTAAACGCCGTCTTTACATATCTGCCACTGTGCAGGAGAATCCGTATAGGTGTTCGAGTGTTCGAATCGTAATGCGTGAGAAATGGTAAGTAAACGCCGCATTTACATATCTGCCACTGTGTAGGAGAATCCGTATAGGTGTTCGAGTGTTTGAACCGTAATGCGTGAGAAATTGTAAATAAACTCCGTATTTACATGTCTGCCACTGTGGAGGAGAATCCGTATAGGTGTTCGAGTATTCGAACCGTAATGCATGAGAAATGGTAAGTAAACGCCGTATTTACATATCTGCCACTGTGCAGGAGAATCCGTATAGGTTTTCGAGTGTTCGAACCATAATGCATGAGAAATGGTAAGTAACGCCGTATTTACAAATCTGCCACTGTGCAGGAGAATCCGGATAGGTGCTCGAGTGTTGGAACCGTAGTGCATGAGAAATAGTAAGTAAACGTCGTATTTACATATCTGCCACTGTGCAGGAGAATCCGTATAGGTGTTCGAGTATTCAAACCGTAATGCATGAGAAATGGTAAGTAAACGCTGTATTTACATATCTGCCACTGTGCAGGAGAATCCGTATTGGTGTACGAGTGTTCGAACCGAAATGCATGAGAAATGGTAACTAAACGCCGTATTAACAAATCTGCCACTGTGCAGGAGAATCCGTATAGGTGCTCGAGTGTTCGAACCGTAATCCAAGAGAAATGGTAAGTAAACGCCGTCTTTACATATCTGCCACTGTGCAGGAGAATCCGTATAGGTGTTCGAGTGTTCGAACCGTAATGCGTGAGAAATGGAAAGCAAACGCCGTATTTACATATCTGCCACTGTGCAGGAGAATCCGTATTGGTGTTCAAGTGTTTGAAGCGTAATGCGTGAGAAATTGTAAATAAATGCCGTATTTACATGTCTGCCACTGTGCAGGAGAATCCGTATAGGTGTTCGAGTATTTGAACCGTAATGCATGAGAAATGGTAAGTAAACGCCGTATTTACATATCTGCCACTGTGCAGGAGATTCCGTATAGGTGTTCGAGTGTTCGAAGCACAATGCATGAGAAATGGTAACTAAACGCCGTATTTACAAATCTGCCACTGTGTAGGAGAATCCGTATAGGTGCTTGGGTGTTCGAACCGTAATGCATGAGAAATGGTAAGTAAACGTCGTATTTACATATCTGCCACTGTGCAGGAGAATCCGTATAGGTGTTCGAGTATTCAAACCGTAATGCATGAGAAATGGTAAGTAAATGCTGTATTTACATATCCGCCACTGTGCTGGAGAATCCGTATTGGTGTTCGAGTGTTCGAACCGTAATGCATGAGAAATGGTAACTAAACGCCGTATTTACATATCTGCCACTGTGCAGGGGAATCCGTATAGCTGCTCGAGTGGTCGAACCGTAATGCAAGAGAAATGGTAAGTAAACGCCGTCTTTACATGTCTGCCACTGTGCAGGAGAATCCGTATATGTATTCGAGTGTTCGAACCGTAATGCGTTACAAATGGTAAGTAAACGACCTTATTTACATATCTGCCACTGTGCAGGAGAATCCGTATAGGTGTTCGAGTGTTTGAACCGTAATGCGTGAGAAATTGTAAATAAACGCCGTATTTACATGTCTGCCACTGTGCAGGAGAATCCGTATAGTTGTTCGAGTATTCGAACCGTAATGCATGAGAAATGGTAAGTAAACGCCGCATTTCCATATCTGCCACTGTGCAGGAGAATCCGTATAGGTGTTCGAGTGTCTCGAACCATAATGCATGAGAAATGGTAAGTAAACGCCGTATTTACATATCTGCCACTGTGCAGGAAATTCCGTATAGGTGTTCGAAGCATAATGCATGAGAAATGGTAACTAAACGCCGTATTTACAAATCTGCCACTGTGCAGGAGAATCCGTATAGGTGCTCGAGTGTTCGAACCGTAATGCATGAGAAATGGTAAGTAAACGTCGTATTTACATATCTGCCACTGTGCAGGAGAATCCGTATAGGTGTTCGAGTATTCAAACCGTAATGCATGAGAAATGGTAAGTAAACGCTGTATTTACATATCTGCCACTGTGCTGGAGAATCCGTATTGGTGTTCGAGTGTTCGAACCGTAATGCATGAGAAATGGTAACTAAACGCCATATTTACATATCTGCCACTGTGCAGGAGAATCCGTATAGCTGCTCGAGTGTTCGAACCGTAATGCAAGAGAAATGGTAAGTAAACGCCGTCTTTACATATCTGCCACTGTGCAGGAGAATCCGTATAGGTGTTCGAGTGTTTTGAACCGTAATGCGTGAGAAATTGTAAATAAACGCCGTATTTACATGTCTGCCACTGTGCAGGAGAATCCGTATAGTTGTTCGAGTATTCGAACCGTAATGCATGAGAAATGGTAAGTAAACGCCGCATTTACATATCTGCCACTGTGCAGGAGAATCCGTATAGGTGTTCGAGTGTTTGAACCATAATGCATGAGAAATGGTAAGTAAACGCCGTATTTACAAATCTGCCACTGTGCAGGAGAATCCGTATAGGTGCTCGAGTGTTCGAACCTATACGGATT
>JAXFYN010000927.1:0-75287 GCA_036172215.1 Camellia granthamiana
CACAAAACAGTGCGACGCGCAAAACAGCGCGAGTGATAAACTGCAGAAAACAGTGCGACGCGCAAAATAGGGCGAGTGACAAACTGTAAAAAACAGTGCAACGCGCAAAATAGCACGAATGAAAAACTGTAGAAATAGTGCGACGCGCAAAATAGCGCGAGTGATAAACTGCACAAAATAGTGTGACGCGCAAAATAGCACGAGTGATAAACTGTAAAAAACAGTGCGACGCGCAAAATAGCGCGAGTGTGAAGTGCACAAAACAGTGCGACGCACAAAATAACGCGAGTGATAGACCGCAGAAAACAGTGCGACGCGCAAAATAGCGCGAGTGATAAACGGCATAAAACGGTGCGACGCGCAAAATAGTGCGAGTGATAAACTGTAAAAAACAGTGCGACACGCGAAATAGCGCGAGTGTGAACCGCACAAAACAGTGTGACACAGAAAATAGCGCGAGTGTGAACCGCACAAAACAGTGCGACGCGCAAAATAGCGGGAGTGACAAACTGCACAAAATAGTTCGACGCGCAAAATAGCGCGAGTGATAAATTGTAAAAAACAGTGCGACGCGCAAAATAGCGCGAGTGAGAACTGCACAAAACAGTGCGACGCGCAAAATAGCACGCGAGTGATAAACTGCACAAAAAGTGCGACGCGCAAAATAATGCGTGCGATACACTGTAAAAAACAGTGCGACGCGCAAAATAGGGCGAGCGATAAACTGTAAAAAACAGTGCGACGCGCAAAATAGCGCGAGTGTGAACTGCACAAAACAATGCGACGAGCAAAATATCCCGAGTGACAAACTGCACAAAATAGTGCGAGTGATACGCTGTAAAAAACTGTGCGACGCGCGAAATAGCGCGAGTGTGAACTGCACAAAACAGTGCGACGTGCAAAATAGCGCGAGTGATAAACTGTAAAAACAGTGCGACGCGCAAAATAGCGCGAGTGTGAACAGCACAAAACAGTGCGACGCGCAAAATGGCGCGAGTGATAAACTGCACAAAACAGTGCGACGCGCAAAATAGCGCGAGTGATAAATTGTAAAAAACAGTGCGACGCGCAAAATAGCGCGAGTGTGAACTGCCCAAAACAGTGCGACGCGCAAAATAGCGCGTGTGATAAACTGCACAAAACAGTGCGACGCCCAAAATAGCGCGAGTGATAAACTGCACAAAACTATGCGACACGCAAAATAGCACGAGTGATAAACTGTATGAAACAGTGCGACGCGCAAAATAGCGCGAGTGTGAGCTGTACAAAACAGTGCGACGCGCAGAATAGCGCGAGTGTGAACTGCACAGAATAGTGCGACGCGCAAAATAGCGCGAGTGATAAACTGTAAAAAACAGTGCGACACGCGAAATAGCGCGAGTGTGAACCGCACAAAACAGTGTGACACAGAAAAATAGCGCGAGTGTGAACCGCACAAAACAGTGCGACGCGCAAAATAGCGGGAGTGACAAACTGCACAAAATAGTTCGACGCGCAAAATAGCGCGAGTGATAAATTGTAAAAAACAGTGCGACGCGCAAAATAGCGCGAGTGAGAACTGTACAAAACAGTGCGACGCGCAAAATAGCACGCGAGTGATAAACTGCACAAAAAGTGCGACGCGCAAAATAATGCGTGCGATACACTGTAAAAAACAGTGCGACGCGCAAAATAGCGCGAGCGATAAACTGTAAAAAAATAGTACGACGCGCAAAATAGCGCGAGTGTGAACTACACAAAACAATGCGACGAGCAAAATATCCCGAGTGACAAACTGCACAAAACAGTGCGACGCACAAAATAGTGCGAGTGATACGCTGTAAAAAACTGTGCGACGCGCGAAATAGCGCGAGTGTGAACTGCACAAAACAGTGCGACGCGCAAAATAGCGCGAGTGATAAACTGTAAAAACAGTGCGACGCGCAAAATAGCGCGAGTGTGAACAGCACAAAACAGTGCGGACGCGCAAAATGGCGCGAGTGATAAACTGCACAAAACAGTGCGACGCGCAAAATAGTGCGAGTGATAAACTGTAAAAAACAGTGCGACGCGCAAAATAGCGCGAGTGTGAACTGCCCAAAACAGTGCGACGCGCAAAATAGCGCGTGTGATAAACTGCACAAAACAGTGCGATGCCCAAAATAGCGGCGAGTGATAAACTGCACAAAACTATGCGACACGCAAAATAGCACGAGTGATAAACTGTATGAAACAGTGCGACGCGCAAAATAGCGCGAGTGTGAGCTGTACAAAACAGTGCGACGCGCAGAATAGCGCGAGTGATAAACTATAAAAAATAGTGCAACGCGCAAAAATAGCGCGAGTGTGAACTGCACAAAACAGTGCGACGTGCAAAATAGCGCGAGTTATAAACTGTAAAAAAACAGTACCACGCGCAAGATAGCGCGAGTGGCAAACTGCACAAAACAGTGCGACAAGCAAAATAGCGCGAGTGATAAACTACAAAAAATAGTGCCACGCGCAAAATAGCGCGAGTGTGAAGTGCACAAAACAATGCGACGCGCAAAATAGCGCGAGTGATAAACTGCAGAAAACAGTGCGACACGCAAAATTGCGCGAGTGATAAACGGCATAAAACGGTGCGACGCGCAAAATAGTGCGAGTGATAAACTGTAAAAAACAGTGCGACACGCAAAATAGCGCGAGTGTGAACCGCACAAAACAGTGCGACACGGAAAATAGCACGAGTGTGAACCGCACAAAACAGTGCGACGCGCAAAATAGCGTGAGTGATAAACTGCACAACACAGTGCGACGCGCAAAATAGAGCGAGTGATAAATTGTAAAGAACAGTGCGGCACGGAAAATAGCGCGAGTGAGAACTGCACAAAACAGTGCAACGCGCAAAATAGCGCAGGTGATAAACTGCACAAAACAGTGCGACGCGCAAAATAGCACGAGTGATAAATTGTAAAAAACAGTGCGACGCGCAAAATAGCGCGAGTGTGAACTCTACAAAACAGTGCGACGCGCAAAATAGCGCGAGTGTGAACTGCACAAAATAGTGCGACGCGCAAAATAGCGCGAGTGATAAACTGTAAAAAACAGTGCCACACGCAAGATAGCGCGAGTGATAAACTGCAAAAAACAGTGCGATGAGCAAAATTCCGCGAGTGATAAAGTTTAAAAAACAGGGCGACGCGCAAAATAGCACGTGTCTGAAGTGCACAAAACAGTGCGATGCGCAAAATAGCGCGAGTGATAAACTGCAGAAAACAGTGCGACGCGCAAAATAGGGCGAGTGACAAACTGTAAAAAACAGTGCGACGCGCAAAATAGCGCGAATGATAAACTGCAGAAAATAGTGCGACGCGCAAAATAGCGCGAGTGATAAACTGCACAAAATAGGGTGACGCGCAAAATAGCGCGAGTGATAAACTGTAAAAAACAGTGCGACGCGCAAAATAACGCGAGTGTGAAGTGCAGAAAACAGTGCGACGCACAAAATAGCGCGAGTGATAGACCGCATAAAACAGTGCGACGCGCAAAATAGCGCGAGTGATAAACGGCATAAAACGGTGCGACGTCCAAAATAGTGCGAGTGATAAACTGTAAAAAACAGTGCGACACGCAAAATAGCGCGAGTGTGAACCGCACAAAACAGTGTGACACAGAAAATAGCACGAGTGTGAACCGCACAAAATAGTGCGACGCGTAAAATAGCGGGAGTGATAAACTGCACAAAATAGTGCGACGCGCAAAATAGCGCGAGTGATAAATTGTAAAAAACAATGCGACGCGGAAAATAGCGCGAGTGAGAACTGCACAAAACAGTGCGACGCGCAAAATAGCGCGAGTGATAAACTGCACAAAACAGAGCGACGCCCAAAATAATGCGTGTGATACACTGTAAAAAATAGTGCGACGCGCAAAATAGCGCGAGCGATAAACTGTAAAAAACTGCGCGACGCGCAAAATAGCGCGAGTGTGATCTGCACAAAACAATGCGACGCGCAAAATATCGCGAGTGACAAACTGCACAAAACAGTACGACGCACAAAATAGTGCGAGTGATACGCTGTAAAAAACTGTGCGATGCGCAAAATAGCGCGAGGGTGAACTGCACAAAACAGTGCGACGCGCAAAATAGCGCGAGTGTGAACAGCACAAAACAGTGCGACGCGCAAAATGGCGCGAGTGATAAACTGCACAAAACAATGCGACGCGCAAAATAGCACGAGTGATAAACTGTAAAAAACAGTGCGACGCGCAAAATACCGCGAGTGTGAACTGCCCAAAACAGTGCGGCGCGCAAAATAGCGCGTGTGATAAACTGCACAAAACAGTGCGATGCCCAAAATAGCGCGAGTGATAAACTGCACAAAACTGTGCGACACGCAAAATAGCACGAGTGATAAACTGTATGAAACAGTGCGACGCGCAACATAGCGCAAGTGTGAACTATACAAAACAGTGCGACGCGCAGAATGGCGCGAGTGATAAACTATACAAAATAGTGCAACGCGCAAAATAGCGCGAGTGTGAACTGCACAAAACAGTGCGACATGCAAAATAGCGCGAGTTATAAACTGTAAAAAATAGTGCCACGCGCAAGATAGCGCGAGTGGCAAACTGCACAAAACAGTGCGACAAGCAAAATAGCGCGAGTGATAAACTACAAAAAATAGTGCGACGCGCAAAATAGCGCGAGTGTGAAGTGCACAAAACAGTGCGATGCGCAAAATGGCACGAGTGATAAACTGCAGAAAACAGTGTGACACGCAAAATTGCGCGAGTGATAAACGGCAGAAAACGGTGCGACGGGCAAAATAGTCCGAGTGATAAACTGCACAAAACAGTGCGACACGCAAAATAGCACGAGTGATAAATTGTAAAAAACAGTGCGACGCGCAAAATAGCGCGAGTGTGAACTCTACAAAACAATGCGACGCGCAAAATAGCGTGAGTGATGAACTGCACAACACAGTGCGACGCGCAAAATAGAGCGAGTGATAAATTGTAAAGAACAGTGCGACACGGAAAATAGCGCGAGTGAGAACTGCACAAAACAGGGCAACGCGCAAAATAGCGCAGGTGATAAACTGGACAAAACAGTGTGACGCGCAAAATAGCACGAGTGATAAATTGTAAAAAACAGTGCGACGCGCAAAATAGCGCGAGTGTGAACTCTATAAAACAGTGCGACGCGCAAAATAGCGCGAGTGTGAACTGCACAAAATAGTGCGACGCGCAAAATAGCACGAGTGATAAACTGTAAAAAACAGTGCCACACGCAAGATAGCGCGAGTGATAAACTGCAAAAAACAGTGCGACGAGCAAAATACCGCGAGTGATAAAGGGTAAAAAACAGTGCGACGCGCAAAATAGCACGATGTGTGAAGTGCACAAAACAGTGCGATGCGCAAAACAGCGCGAGTGATAAACGGCAGAAAATAGTGCGACGCGCAAAACAGGGCGAGTGACAAACTGAAAAAAACAGTGCGGCGTCCAAAATAGCGCGAATGAAAAACTGCAGAAAATAGTGCGACGCGCAAAATAGCGCGAGTGATAAACTACACAAAATAGTGTGACGCGCAAAATAGCGCGAGTGATAAACTGTAAAAAACAGTGCGACGCGCAAAATAGCGCGAGTGTGAAGTGCATAAAACAGTGCGACGCACAAAATAGCGCGAGTGATAGACCGCAGAAAACAGTGCGACGCGCAAAATAGCGCGAGTGATAAACGGCATAAAACGGTGCGACGCGCAAAATAGTGCGAGTGATAAACTGTAAAAAACAGTGCGACACGCAAAATAGCGTGAGTGTGAACCGCACAAAACAGTGTGACACAGAAAATAGCGCGACTGTGAACCGCACAAAACAGTGCGACGAGAAAAAATAGCGGGAGTGATAAACTGCACAAAATAGTGCGACGCGCAAAATAATGCGTGCGATACACTGTAAAAAACAGTGCGACGCGCAAAATAGCGCGAGCGATAAACTGTAAAAAACAGTGCGACGCGCAAAATAGCGCGAGTGTGAACTGCCCAAAACAGTGCGACGCGCAAAATAGCACGAGTGTGAACCGCACAAAACAGTGCGACGCGCAAAATGGTGTGAGTGATAAACTGCACAACACAGTGCGACGCGCAAAATAGAGCGAGTGATAAATTGTAAAGAACAGTGTGGCACGGAAAATAGCGCGAGTGAGAACTGTACAAAACAGTGCAACGCGCAAAATAGCGCAGGTGATAAACTGCACAAAACAGTGCGACGCGCAAAATAGCACGAGTGATAAATTGTAAAAAATAGTGCGACGCGCAAAATAGTGCGAGCGATAAACTGTAAAAAACAGTGCGACGCGCAAAATAGCGCGAGTGTGAACTGCCCAAAACAGTGCGACGCGCAAAATTGCGCGTGTGATAAACTGCACAAAACAGTGCGACGCCCAAAATAGCGCGAGTGATAAACTGCACAAAACTGTGCGACACGCAAAATAGCACGAGTGATAAACTTATGAAACAGTGGGACGCGCAAAATAGCGCGAGTGTGAACTGTACAAAACAGTGCGACGCGCCGAATAGTGCGAGCGATAAACTGTAAAAAACAGTGCAACGCGCAAAATAGCGCGAGTGTGAACTGCACAAAACAGTGCGACGTGCAAAATAGCGCGAGTTATAAACTGTAAAAAACAGTGCGACGCGCAAGATAGCGCGAGTGGCAAACTGCACAAAACAGTGCGACAAGCAAAATAGCGCGAGTGATAAACTACAAAAAATAGTGCGACGTGCAAAATAGCACGAGTGTGAACCGCACAACACAGTGCGACGCGCAAAATAGAGCGAGTGATAAATTGTAAAGAACAGTGCGGCACGGAAAATAGCGCGAGTGAGAACTGCACAAAACAGTGCAACGCGCAAAATAGCCCAGGTGATAAACTGCACAAAACAGTGCGACGCGCAAAATAGCACGAGTGATAAATTGTAAAAAACAGTGCGACACCCAAAATAGCGCGAGTGTGAACTCTACAAAACAGTGCGACGCGCAAAATAGCGCGAGTGTGAGCTGCACAAAATAGTGCGACGCGAAAAATAGCGCGAGTGATAAACTGTAAAAAACAGTGCCACACGCAAGATAGCGCGAGTGATAAACTGCAAAAAACAGTGCGACGAGCAAAATTCCGCAAGTGATAAAGTTTAAAAAACAGTGCGACCCGCAAAATAGCACATGTGTGAAGTGCACAAAACAGTGCGACGCGCAAAATAGCGCGAGTGATAAACTGGAGAAAACAGTGCGATGCGCAAAATAGGGCGAGTGACAAACTGTAAAAAACAGTGCGACGCGCAAAATAGCGCGAGTGATAAACTGCAAAAAATAGTGCGACGCGCAAAATAGCGCGAGTGATAAACTGCACAAAATAGTGTGATGCGCAAAATAGCGCGAGTGATAAACTGTAAAAAACAGTGCGACGTGCAAAATAACGCGAGTGTGAAGTGCACAAAACAGTGCGACGCACAAAATAGCGCGAGTGATTGACCGCAGAAAACAGTGCGACGCGCAAAATAGCGCGAGTGATAAATGGCATAAAACGGCGCGACGCGCAAAATAGTGCGAGTGATAAACTGTAAAAAACAGTGCGACACGCAAAATAGCGCGAGTGTGAACCGCACAAAACAGTGTGACACAGAAAATAGCGCGAGTGTGAACCGCACAAAACAGTGCGACGCGCAAAATAGCGGGAGTGATAAACTGCACCAAATAGTGCGACACGCAAAATAGCGCGAGTGATAAACTATAAAAAACAGTGCGACGCGCAAAATAGTGCGAGTGAGAACTGCACAAAACAGTGCGACGCGCAAAATAGGGCGAGTGATAAACAGCACAAAACAGTGCGACGCGCAAAATAATGCGTGTGATACACTGTAAAAAACCATGCGACGCGCAAAATAGCGCGAGCGATAAACTGTAAAAAATAGTGTGACGCGCAAAATAGCACGAGTGTGAACTGCACAAAACAATGCGACGCACAAAATATCGCGAGTGACAAACTGCACAAAACAGTGCGATGCACAAAATAGTGCGAGTGATACGCTGTAAAAAATTGTGCGATGCGCAAAATAGCGAGGGTGAACTGCACAAAACAGTGCGACGTGCAAAATAGCGCGAGTGATATACTATAAAAGACAGTGCGACGTGCAAAATAGCGTGAGTGTGAACAGCACAAAACAGTGCGACGCGCAAAATGGCGCGAGTGATAAACTGCACAAAACAGTGCGACGCGCAAAATAGCGCGAGTGATAAACTGTAAAAAACAGTGCGACGCGCAAAATAGCGCGAGTGTGAACTGCCCAAAACAGTGCGACGCGCAAAATAGCGCGTGTGATAAAATGCACAAAACAGTGCGACGCCCAAAATAGCGCGAGTGATAAACTGCACAAAACTGTGCGACACGCAAAATAAAACGAGTGATAAACTGTATGAAACAGTGCGACGCGCAAAATAGCGCAAGTGTGAACTGTACAAAACAGTGCGACACGCAGAATCGCGCGAGTGATAAACTATAAAAAATAGTGCAACGCGCAAAATAACGCGAGTGTGAACTGCACAAAACAGTGCGACGTGCAAAATAGCGCGAGTTATAAACTGTAAAAAATAGTGCCACGCGCAATATAGCGCGAGTGGCAAACTGCACAAAACAGTGCGACAAGCAAAATAGCGCGAGTGATAAACTACAAAAAATAGTGCGACGCGCAAAATAGCACGAGTGTGAAGTGCACAAAACAGTGCGACGCGCAAAATAGCGCGAGTGACAAACTGCAGAAAACAGTGTGACACGCAAAATAGCGCGAGTGATAAACGGCATAAAACAGTGCGACGCGCAAAATAGTGCCAGTGATAAACTGTAAAAAACAGTGCGACACGCAAAATAGCGCGAGTGTGAACCGCACAAAATCGTGCGACACGGAAAATAGCACGAGTGTGAACCGCACAAAACAGTGCGACGCGCAAAATAGCGTGAGTGATAAACTGCACAACACAGTGCGACGCGCAAAATAGAGCGAGTGATAAATTGTAAAGAACAGTGCGACACGGAAAATAGCGCGAGTGAGAACTGCACAAAACAGTGCAACGCGCAAAATAGCGCAGGTGATAAACTGCACAAAATAGTGCGACACGCAAAATAGCACGAGTGAGAAATTGTAAAAAACAGTGCGACGCGCAAAATAGCGCGAGTGTGAACTACACAAAATAGTGCGACGCGCAAAATAGCGCGAGTGATAAACTGTAAAAAATAGTGCCACACGCAAGATAGCGCGAGTGATATACTGCAAAAAACAGTGCGACGAGCAAAATACCGCGAGTGATAAAGGGTAAAAAACAGTGCGACGCGCAAAATAGCGCGAGTGATAAACTGCAGAAAACAGTGCGACGCGCAAAATAGGGCGAGTGACAAACTGTAAAAAACAGTGCGACGCGCAAAATAGCGCGAATGAAAAACTGCAGAAAATAGCGCGAGTGTGAAGTGCACAAAACATTGCGACGCGCAAAATAGCGCGAGTGAGAAACTGTGAAAAACAGTGCGACGCGCAAAATAGCGCGAGTGTGAAGTGCACAAAACAGTGCGACGCACAAAATAGCGCGAGTGATAGACCGCAGAAAACAGTGCGACGCGCAAAATAGCGCGAGTGATAAACGGCATAAAACGGTGCGACGCGCAAAATAGTGCGAGTGATAAACTGTAAAAAATAGTGCGACACGCAAAATAGCGCGAGTGTGAACCGCACAAAACAGTGTGACACATAAAATAGCGCGAGTGTGAACCGCACAAAACAGTGCGACGCGCAAAATAGCGGAGGGATAAACTGCACAAAATAGTGCGACGCGCAAAATAGCGCGAGTGATAAATTGTAAAAAACAGTGCGACGCGCAAAATAGCGCGAGTGAGAACTGCACAAAAACAGTGCGACGCGCAAAATAACGCGAGTGATAAACTGCACAAAAAGTGCGACGCGCAAAATAATGCGTGCGATACACTGTAAAAAATAGTGCGACGCGCAAAATAGCGCGAGCGATAAACTGTAAAAAACAGTGCGACGCGCAAAATAGCGCGAGTGTGAACTGCACAAAACAATGCGATGCGCAAAATATCCCGAGTGACAAACTGCACAAAACAGTGCGACGCACAAAATAGTGCGAGTGATACGCTGTAAAAAACTGTGCGATGCGCGAAATAGCGCGAGTGTGAACTGCACAAAACAGTGCGACGTGCAAAATAGCGCGAGTGATAAACTGTAAAAGACAGTGCGACGCGCAAAATAGCGCGAGTGTGAACAGCACAAAACAGTGCGACGCGCAAAATTGGGCGAGTGATAAACCGCACAAAACAGTGCGACGCGCAAAATAGTGCGAGTGATAAACTGTAAAAAACAGCGCGACGCGCAAAATAGCGCGAGTGTGAACTGCCCAAAACAGTGCGACGCGGAAAATAGCGCGTGTGATAAACTGCACAAAACAGTGCGACGCCCAAAATAGCGCGAGTGATAAACTGCACAAAACTGTGCGACACGCAAAATAGCACGAATGATAAACTGTATGAAACAGTGCGACGCGCAAAATAGCGCGAGTGTGAACTGTACAAAACAGTGCGACGCGCAGAATAGCGCGAGTGATAAACTATAAAAAACAGTGCATCGCGCAAACTAGCGCGAGTGTGAACTGCACAAAATAGTGCGACGTGCAAAATAGCGCGAGTTATAAACTGTAAAAAACAGTGCGACGCGCAAGATAGCGCCAGTGGCAAACTGGACAAAACAGTGCGACAAGCAAAATAGCGCGAGTGATAAACTACAAAAAATATTGCGACGTGCAAAATAGCGCGAGTGTGAAGTGCACAAAACAGTGCGATGCGCAAAATAGCGCGAGTGATAAACTGCAGAAAACAGTGCGACACGCAAAATTGCGCGAGTGATAAACGGCATAAAACGGTGCGACGCGCAAAATAGTGCGAGTGATAAACTGTAAAAAACAGTGCGACACGCAAAATAACGCGAGTGTGAACCGCACAAAACAGTGCGACACGGAAAATAGCACGAGTGTGAACCGCACAAAACAGTGCGACGCGCGACATAGCGTGAGTGATAAACTGCACAACACAGTGCGACGCGCAAAATAGAGCGAGTGATAAATTGTAAAGAACAGTGCGGCACGGAAAATAGCGCGAGTGAGAACTGCACAAAACAGTGCAACGCACAAAATAGCGCAGGTGATAAACTGCACAAAACAGTGCGACGCACAAAATAGCACGAGTGATAAATTGTAAAAAACAGTGCGACGCGCAAAATAGCGCAAGTGTGAACCCTACAAAACAGTGCGACGCGCAAAATAGCGCGAGTGTGAACTGCACAAAATAGTGCGACGCGCAAAATAGCGCGAGTGATAAACTGTAAAAAACAGTGCCACACGCAAGATAGCGCGAGTGATAAACTGCAAAAAACAGTGCGACGAGCAAAATTCCGCGAGTGATAAAGTGTAAAAAACAGTGCGACGCGCAAAATAGCACGTCTGTGAAGTGCACAAAACAGTGCGACGCGCAAAATAGCGCGAGTGATAAACTGCAAAAAACAGTGCGACGCGCAAAATAGGGCGAGTGACAAACTGTAAAAAACAGTGCGACGCGGAAAATAGCGCGAATGATAAACTGCAGAAAATAGTCCGACGCGCAACATAGCGCGAGCGATAAACTGCACAAAATAGTGTGACGCGCAAAATAGAGCGAGTGATAAATTGTAAAACACAGTGCGACGCGCAAAATAGCGCGTGTGATAAACTGCACAAAACAGTGCGACGCCAAAAATAGCGCGAGTGAAAAACTGCACAAAACTGTGCGACACGCAAAATAGCACGAGTGATAAACTGTATGAAACGGTGCGACGCGCAAAATAGCGCGAGTGTGAACTGTACAAAACAGTGCGACGCGCAGAATAGCGCGAGTGATAAACTATAAAAAACAGTGCAACGCGCAAAATATCGCGAGTGTGAACTGCACACAACAGTGCGACGTGCAAAATAGCACGAGTTATAAACTGTAAAAAACAGTGCCACGCGCAAGATAGCGCGAGTGGCAAACTGCACAAAACAGTGCGACAAGCAAAATAACGCGAGTGATAAACTGTAAAAAATAGTGCCACACGCAAGATAGCGCGGGTGATATACTGCAAAAAACAGTGCGACGAGCAAAATACCGCGAGTGATAAAGGGTAAAAAACAGTGCGACGCGCAAAATAGTACGTGTGTGAAGTGCACAAAACAGTGCGACGCGCAAAATAGCACGAGTGATAAACTGCAGAAAACAGTGCGACGCGCAAAATAGGGCGAGTGACAAACTGTAAAAAACAGTGCGACGCGCAAAATAGCGCGAATGAAAAACTGCAGAAAATAGCGCGAGTGTGAAGTGCACAAAATAGCGCGAGTCATAAACTGTAAAAAACAGTGCGACGCGCAAAATAGCGCGAGTGTGAAGTGCACAAAACAGTGCGACGCACAAAATAGCGCGAGTGATAGACCGCAGAAAACAGTGCGACGCGCAAAATAGCGCGAGTGATAAACGGCATAAAACGGTGCGACGCGCAAAATAGTGCGAGTGATAAACTGTAAAAAATAGTGCGACACGCAAAATAGCGCGAATGTGAACCGCACAAAACAGTGTGACACATAAAATAGTGCGAGGGTGAACCGCACAAAACAGTGTGACGCGCAAAATAGCGGAGTGATAAACTGCACAAAATAGTGCGACGCGCAAAATAGCGCGAGTGATAAATTGTAAAAAACAGTGCGACGCGCAAAATAGCGTGAGTGAGAACTGCACAAAACAGTGCGACGCGCAAAATAACGCAAGTGATAAACTGCACAAAAAGTGCGACGCGCAAAATAATGCGTGCGATACACTGTAAAAAACAGTGCGACGCGCAAAATAGCGCGAGCGATAAACTGTAAAAAACAGTGCGACGCGCAAAATAGCGCGAGTGTGAACTGCACAAAACAATGCGATGCGCAAAATATCCCGAGTGACAAACTGCACAAAACAGTGCGACGCACAAAATAGTGCGAGTGATACGCTGTAAAAAACTGTGCGATGCGCGAAATAGCGCGAGTGTGAACTGCACAAAACAGTGCGACGTGTAAAATAGCGCGAGTGATAAACTGTAAAAGACAGTGCGACGCGCAAAATAGCGCGAGTGTGAACAGCACAAAACAGTGCGACGCGCAAACTGGCGCGAGTGATAAACCGCACAAAACAGTGCGACGCGCAAAATAGTGCGAGTGATAAACTGTAAAAAACAGCGCGACGCGCAAAATAGCGCGAGTGTGAACTGCCCAAAACAGTGCGACGCGCAAAATAGCGCGTGTGATAAACTGCACAAAACAGTGCGACGCCCAAAATAGCGTGAGTGATAAACTGCACAAAACTGTGCGAAACGCAAAATAGCACGAATGATAAACTGTATGAAACAGTGCGACGCGCAAAATAGCGCGAGTGTGAACTATACAAAACAGTGCGACACGCAGAATAGCGCGAGTGATAAACTATAAAAAACAGTGCATCGCGCAAACTAGCGCGAGTGTGAACTGCACAAAATAGTGCGACGTGCAAAATAGCGCGAGTTATAAACTGTAAAAAACAGTGCGACGCGCAAGATAACGCCAGTGGCAAACTGGACAAAACAGTGCGACAAGCAAAATAGCGCGAGTGATAAACTACAAAAAATAGTGCGACGTGCAAAATAGCGCGAGTGTGAAGTGCACAAAACAGTGCGATGCGCAAAATAGCGCGAGTGATAAACTGCAGAAAACAGTGCGACACGCAAAATTGCGCGAGTGATAAACGGCGTAAAACGGTGCGACGCACAAAATAGTGCGAGTGATAAATTGTAAAAAACAGTGCGACACGCAAAATAACGCGAGTGTGAACCGCACAAAACAGTGCGACACGGAAAATAGCACGAGTGTGAACCGCACAAAACAGTGCGACGCGCAAAATAGCATGAGTGATAAACTGCACAACACAGTGCGACGCGCAAAATAGAGCGAGTGATAAATTGTAAAGAACAGTGCGGCACGGAAAATAGCGCGAGTGAGAACTGCACAAAACAGTGCAACGCGCAAAATAGCGCAGGTGATAAACTGCACAAAACAGTGCGACGCACAAAATAGCACGAGTGATAAATTGTAAAAAACAGTGCGACGCGCAAAATAGCGCAAGTGTGAACCCTACAAAACAGTGCGACGCGCAAAATAGCGCGAGTGTGAACTGCACAAAATAGTGCGACGCGCAAAATAGCGCGAGTGATAAACTGTAAAAAACAGTGCCACACGCAAGATAGCGTGAGTGATAAACTGCAAAAAACAGTGCGACGAGCAAATTTCCGCGAGTGATAAAGTGTAAAAAACAGTGCGACGCGCAAAATAGCACGTGTGTGAAGTGCACAAAACAGTGCGACGCGCAAAATAGCGCGAGTGATAAACTGCAAAAAACAGTGCGACGCGCAAAATAGGGCGAGTGACAAACTGTAAAAAACAGTGCGACGCGGAAAATAGCGCGAATGATAAACTGCAGAAAATAGTCCGACGCGCAACATAGCGCGAGCGATAAACTGCACAAAATAGTGTGACGCGCAAAATAGAGCGAGTGATAAATTGTAAAACACAGTGCGACGCGCAAAATAGCGCGAGTGTGAAGTGCACAAAACAGTTCGACGCGCAAAATAGCGCGTGTGATAAACTGCACAAAACAGTGCGACGCCAAAAATAGCGCGAGTGAAAAACTGCCCAAAACTGTGCGACACGCAAAATAGCACGAGTGATAAACTGTATGAAACGGTGCGACGCGCAAAATAGCGCGAGTGTGAACTGTACAAAACAGTGCGACGCGCAGAATAGCGCGAGTGATAAACTATAAAAAACAGTGCAACACGCAAAATATCGCGAGTGTGAACTGCACAAAACAGTGCGACGTGCAAAATAGCGCGAGTTATAAACTGTAAAAAACAGTGCCACGCGCAAGATAGCGCGAGTGGCAAACTGCACAAAACAGTGCGACAAGCAAAATAACGCGAGTGATAAACTACAAAAAATAGTGCGAGGCGCAAAATAGCACGAGTGTGAAGTGCACAAAACAGCGCGACGCGCAAAACAGCGCGAGTGATAAACTGCAGAAAACAGTGCGAAACGCAAAATTGCGCGAGTGATAAACGGCATAAAACGGTGCGACGCGCAAAATAGTGGGAGTGATAAACTGTAAAAAATAGTGCGACACAAAAAATAGCACAAGTGTGAACCGCACAAAACAGTGCGACGCGCAAAATAGCGTGACTGATAAACTGCACAACACAGTGCGACGCGCAAAATAGAGCGAGTGATAAATTGTAAAGAACAGTGCGGCACGGAAAATAACGCGAGTGAGAACTGCACAAAACAGTGCAACGCGCAAAATAGCGCAGGTGATAAACTGCACAAAACAGTGCGACGCGCAAAATAGCGCGAGTGATAAACTATAAAAAACAGTGCCACACGCAAGATAGCGCGAGTGATAAACTGCAAAAACAGTGCGACAAGCAAAATACCCCGAGTGATAAACGGTAAAAAACCGTGCGACGCGCAAAATAGCACGTGTGTGAAGTGCACAAAACAGTGCGACGCGCAAAATAGCGCGAGTGATAAACTGCAGAAAACAGTGCGACGTGCAAAATAGGGCAACTGACAAACTGTAAAAAATAGTGCGACGCGCAAAATAGCGCGAATGATAAACTGCAGAAAATAGTGCGACGCGCAAAATAGCGCGTGTGATAAACTGCACAAATCAGTGTGACGCGCAAAATAGCGCGAGTGATAAACTGCAAAAAACAGTGCGACGCGCAAGATAGCGCGAGTGATAAACCGCACAAAACAGTGCGACGCGCAAAATAGGGCGAGTGACAAACTGTAAAAAACAGTGCGACGCGCAAAATAGCGCGAATGAAAAACTGCAGAAAATAGCGCGAGTGTGAAGTGCACAAAACATTGCGACGCGCAAAATAGCGCGAGTGATAAACTGTAAAAAACAGTGCGACGCGCAAAATAGCGCGAGTGTGAAGTGCACAAAACAGTGCGACGCACAAAATAGCGCGAGTGATAGACTGCAGAAAACAGTGCGACGCGCAAAATAGTGCGAGTGATAAACTGTAAAAAACAGTGCGACACGCAAAATAGCGCGAGTGTGAACCGCACAAACCAGTGTGACACAGAAAATAGCGCGAGTGTGAACCGCACAAAACAGTGTGACGCGCAAAATAGCGGGAGTGATAAACTGCACATAATAGTGCGACGCGCAAAATAGCGCGACTGATAAACTGTAAAAAACAGTGCGACGCGCAAAATAGCGCGAGTGAGAACTGCACAAAACAGTTCGACGCGCAAAATAGCGCGAGTGATAAACTGCACAAAATAGTGTGACGCGCAAAATAGCGCGAGTGATAAACTGTAAAAAACAGTACGACGCGCAAAATAGCACGAGTGTGAAGTGCACAAAACAGTGCGACTCACAAAATAGCGCGAGTGAAAGACCGCAGAAAACAGTGTGACGCGCAAAATAGCGTGAGTGATAAATGGCATAAAACGGTGCGACACGCAAAATAGCGCGAGTGTGAACCGCACAAAACAGTGTGACACAGAAAATAGCGCGAGTGTGAACCGCACAAAACAGTGCGACGCGCAAAATAGCGGGAGTGATAAACTGCACCAAATAGTGCGATGCGCAAAATAGCACGAGTGATAAATTGTAAAAAACAGTGCGACGCGCAAAATAGCGCGATTGAGAACTGCACAAAACAGTGCGACGCGCAAAATAGGGCGAGTGATAAACTGCCCAAAACAGTGCGACGCGCAAAATAATGCGTGTGATACACTGTAAAAAACCGTGCGACGCGCAAAATAGCGCGAGCGATAAACTGTAAAAAACAGTGCGACGCGCAAAATAGCGCGAGTGTGAACTGCACAAAACAATCCGACGCGCAAAATATCGCGAGTGACAAACTGCACAGAACAGTGCGACGCACAAACTAGTGCGAGTGATACGCTGTAAAAAACTGTGCGATGCGCAAAATAGCGCGAGGGTGAACTGCACAAAACAGTGCGACGTGCAAAATAACGCGAGTGATATACTATAAAAGACAGTGCGACGTGCAAAATAGCGCGAGTGTGAACAGCACAAAACAGTGCGACGCGCAAAATGGCGCGAGTGATAAACTGCACAAAACAGTGCGACGCGCAAAATAGCGCGAGTGATAAACTGTAAAAAACAGTGCGACGCGCAAAATAGCGAGAGTGTGAACTGCCCAAAACAGTGCGACGCGCAAAATAGCACGAGTGATAAACTGTATGAAACAGTGCGACGCGCAAAATAGCGCGAGTGTGAACTGTACAAAAAGTGCGACGCGCAGAATAGCGCGAGTGATAAACTATAAAAAACAGTGCAACGCGCAAAATAGCGCGAGTGTGAACTGCACAAAACCGTGCGACGTGCAAAATAGCGCGAGTTATAAACTGTAAAAAATAGTGCCACGCGCAAGATAGCGCGAGTGGCAAACTGCACAAAACAGTGCGACAAGCAAAATAGTGCGAGTGATAAACTAAAAAAAATAGTGCGACGCGCAAAATAGCGCGAGTGTGAAGTGCACAAAACAGTGCGACGCGCAAAATAGCGCTAGTGATAAACTGCAGAAAACAGTGCGACATGCAAAATTGCACGAGTGATAAACGGCATAAAACGGTGCGACGCGCAAAATAGTGCAAGTGATAAACTGTAAAAAACAGTGCGACACGCAAAATAGCGCGAGTGTGAACCGCACAAAACAGTGCGACACGCAAAATAGCACGAGTGTGAACCGCACAAAACAGTGCGACGCGCAAAATAGCGTGAGTGATAAACTACACAACACAGTGCGATGCGCAAAATAGAGCGAGTGATAAATTGTAAAGAACTGTGCGACACGGAAAATAGCGCGAGTGAGAACTGCACAAAACTGTGCAACGCGCAAAATAGCGCAGGTGATAAACTGCACAAAATAGTGCGACGCGCAAAATAGCACGAGTGATAAATTGTAAAAAACAGTGTGACGCGCAAAATAGCGCGAGTGTGAACTGGACAAAACAGTGCGACGCGCAAAATAGCGCGAGTGTGAACTGCACAAAATAGTGCGACGCGCAAAATAGCTCGAGTGATAAACTGTAAAAAACAGTGCCACACGCAAGATAGCGCGAGTGATAAACTGCAAAAAACAGTGCGACGAGCAAAATACCGCGAGTGATAAAGGGTAAAAAACAGTGCGACGCGCAAAATAGCGCGAGTTATAAACTGTAAAAAACAGTGCCACGCGCAAGAGAGCGCGAGTGGCAAACTGCACAAAACAGTGCGACAAGCAAAATAGCGCGAGTGATAAACTGCAGAAAACAGTGCGACGCGCAAAATAGCGCGAGTGATAAATTGTAAAAAACAGTGCGACGCGCAAAATAGCGCGTGTGAGAACTGCACAAAACAGTGCGACGCGCAAAATAATGCTTGGGATACACTGTAAAAAATAGTGCGACGCGCAAAACAGCGCGAGCGATAAACTGTAAAAAATAGTGCGACGCGCAAAATAGCGCGAGTGTGAACTGCACAAAACAATGCGACGCGCAAAATATCGTGAGTGACAAACTGCACAAAACAGTGCGACGCACAAAATAGTGCGAGTGATACGCTGTAAAAAACTGTGCGATGCGCGAAATAGCACGAGTGTGAACTGCACAAAACAGTGCGACGTGCAAAATAGCGTGAGTGATAAACTGTAAAAGACAGTGCGACGCGCAAAATAGCGCGAGTGTGAACAGCACAAAACAGTGCGACGCGTA
Organism: Camellia granthamiana; assembly: GCA_036172215.1. Classification (NCBI taxonomy): domain Eukaryota; kingdom Viridiplantae; phylum Streptophyta; class Magnoliopsida; order Ericales; family Theaceae; genus Camellia; species Camellia granthamiana. The sequence goes on from JAXFYN010000927.1 coordinate 18,886, forward strand.
AAATGGCGCGAGTGATAAACTGCACAAAACAGTGCGATGCGCAAAATAGCACGAGTGATAAACTGTAAAAAACAGTGCGCCGCGCAAAATAGCGCGAGTGTGAACTGCCCAAAACAGTGCGACGCGCAAAATAGCGCGTGTGATAAACTGCACAAAACAGTGCGACGCCCAAAATTGCGCGAGTGATAAACTGCACAAAACTGTGCGACACCTAAAATAGCACGAGTGATGAATTCTATGAAACAGTGCGACGCGCAAAATAGCGCGAGTGTGAACTATACAAAACAGTGCGACGCGCAGAATAGCGCGAGTGATAAACTATAAAAAACAGTGCAACGCGCAAAATAGCGCGAGTGAGAACTGCACAAAACAGTGCGACGCGCAAAATAGGGCGAGTGATAAACCGCACAAAACAGTGCGACGCCCAAAATAATGCGTGTGATACACTGTAAAAAACCGTGCGACGCGCAAAATAGCGCGAGCGATAAACTGTAAAAAACAGTGCGACGCGCAAAATAGCACGAGTGTGAACTGCACAAAACAATGCGACGCGCAAAATATCGCGAGTGACAAACTGCACAGAACAGTGCGACGCACACAATAATGCGATTGATACGCTGTAAAAAACTGTGCGATGCGCAAAATAGCGCGAGGGTGAACTGCACAAAACAGTGCGACGTGCAAAATAGCGCTAGTGATATACTATAATAGACAGTGCGACGTGCAAAATAGCGCGAGTGTGAACAGCACAAAACAGTGCGACGCGCAAAATGGCGTGAGTGATAAACTGCACAAAACAGTGCGACGCGCAAAATAGCGCGAGTGATAAACTGTAAAAAACAGTGCGACGCGCAAAATAGCGCGAGTGTGAACTGCCCAAAACAGTGCGATGCGCAAAATAGCGCGATTGATAAACTGCACAAAACTGTGCGACACGCAAAATAGCACGAGTGATAAACTGTATGAAACAGTGCGACGCGCAAAATAGCGCGAGTGTGAACTGTACAAAACAGTGCGACGCGCAGAATAGCGCGAGTGATAAACTATAAAAAACAGTGCGACGCGCAAAATAGCGCGAGTGTGAACTGCACAAAACAGTGCGACGTGCAAAATAGCGCGAGTTATAAATTGTAAAAAATAGTGCCACGCGCAAGATAGCGCGAGTGGCAAACTGCACAAAACAGTGCGACAAGCAAAATAGCGCGAGTGTGAAGTGCACAAAACAGTGCGACGCGCAAAATAGCGCGAGTGATAAACTGCAGAAAACAGTGCGACACGCAAAATTACGCGAGTGATAAACGGCATAAAACGGTGCGACGCGCAAAATAGTGCGAGTGATAAACTGTAACAACAGTGCGACACGCAAAATAGCGCTAGTGTGAACCGCACAAAACAGTGCGACACGGAAAATAGCACGAGTGTGAACCGCACAAAACAGTGCGACGCGCAAAATAGCTTGAGTGATAAACTACACAACACAGTGCGATGCGCAAAATAGAGCGAGTGATAAATTGTAAAGAACAGTGCGACACGGAAAATAGCGCGAGTGAGAACTGCACAAAACAGTGCAACGCGCAAAATAGCGCAGGTGATAAACTGCACAAAACAGTGCGACGCGCAAAATATTACGAGTGATAAATTGTAAAAAACAGTGTGACGCGCAAAATAGCGCGAGTGTGAACAGGACAAAACAGTGCGACGCGCAAAATAGCGCGAGTGTGAACTGCACAAAATAGTGCGACGAGCAAAATAGCGCGAGTGATAAACTGTAAAAAACAATGCCACACGCAAGATAGCGCGAGTGATAAACTGCAAAAAATAGTGCGACGAGCAAAATACCGCGAGTGATAAAGGGTAAAAAACAGTGCGACGCGCAAAATAGCACGTGTGTGAAGTGCACAAAATAGTGCGACGAGCAAAATAGCGTGAGTTATAAACTGTAAAAAACAGTGCCACGCGCAAGATAGCGCGAGTGGCAAACTGCACAAAACAGTGCGACAAGCAAAATAGCGCGAGTGATAAACTACAAAAAATAGTGCAAGGCGCAAAATAGCGGGAGTGTGAAGTGCACAAAACATTGCGACGCGCAAAATAGCGCGAGTGATAAACTGCAGAAAACAGTACGACACGCAAAATTGCGCGAGTGATAAACGGCATAAAACGGTGCGACGCGCAAAATAGTGCGAGTGATAAACTGTAAAAAACAGTGCGACACGCAAAATAGCGCGAGTGTGAACCGCACAAAACAGTGCGACACGGAAAATAGCACGAGTGTGAATCGCACAAAACAGTGCGACGCGCAAAATAGCGTGAGTGATAAACTGCACAACACAGTGCGACGCGCAAAATAGAGCGAGTGATAAATTGTAAAGAACAGTGCGACACGGAAAATAGCGCGAGTGAGAACTGCACAAAACAGTGCAACGCGCAAAATAGCGCAGGAGATAAACTGCACAAAACAGTGCGATGCGCAAAATAGCACGAGTGATAAATTGTAAAAAACAGTGTGACGCGCAAAATAGTGCGAGTGTGAACTGGACAAAACAGTGCGACGCGCAAAATAGCGCGAGTGTGAACTGCACAAAATAGTGCGACGCGCAAAATAGCGCGAGTGATAAACTGTGAAAAACAGTGCCACACGCAAGATAGCGCGAGTGATAAACTTGCGACGAGCAAAATACCGCGAGTGATAAAGGGTAAAAAACAGTGCGACCCGCAAAATAGCGTGAGTTATAAACTGTAAAAAACAGTGCCACGCGCAAGATTGCGCGAGTGGCAAACTGCACAAAACAGTGCGACAAGCAAAATAGCCCGAATGATAAACTACAAAAAATAGTGCGAGGCGCAAAATAGCGCGAGTGTGAAGTGCACAAAACATTGCGACGCGCAAAATAGCGCGAGTGATAAACTGCAGAAAACAGTACGACACGCAAAATTGCGCGAGTGATAAACGGCATAAAACGGTGCGACGCGCAAAATAGTGCGAGTGATAAACTGTAAAAAACAGTGCGACACGCAAAATAACGCGAGTGTGAACCGCACAAAACAGTGCGACACGGAAAATAGCACGAGTGTGAACCGCACAAAACAGTGCGACACGCAAAATAGCGTGAGTGATAAACTGCACAACGCAGTGCGACGCGCAAAATAGAGCGAGTGATAAATTGTAAAGAACAGTGCGACACGGAAAATAGCGCGAGTGAGAACTGCACAAAACAGTGCAACACGCAAAATAGCGCAGGTGATAAACTGCACAAAATAGTGCGACGCGCAAAATAGCACGAGTGATAAATTGTGAAAAACAGTGCGACGCGCAAAATAGCGCAAGTGTGAACTGTACAAAACAGTGCGACGCGCAAAATAGCGCGAGTGTGAACTGAACAAAATAGTGCGACGCGCAAAATAGCGCGAGTGATAAACTCTAAAAAACAGTGCCACACGCAAGATAGCGCGAGTGATAAACTGCAAAAAACAGTGCGACGAGCAAAATACCGCGAGTGATAAAGGGTAAAAAACAGTGCAACCCGCAAAATAGCACGTGTGTGAAGTGCACAAAACAGTGCGACGCGCAAAATAGTGCGAGTGATAAACTGCAGAAAACAGTGCGACGCGCAAAATAGGGCGAGTGACAAACTGCAGAAAATAGTGCGACGCGCAAAATAGCGCGAGTGATAAACTGCACAAATCAATGTGACGCGCAAAATAGCGCGAGTGATAAACTGTAAAAAACAGTGCGACGCACAAAATAGCGCGACGCACAAAATAGCGCGAGTGATAGACTGCAGAAAACAGTGCGACGCGCAAAATAGCGCGAGTGATTAACGGCATAAAACGGTGCGACGCGCAAAATAGTGCGAGTGATAAACTGTAAAAAACAGTGCGACACGCAAAATAGCGCGAGTGTGAACCGCACAAAACAGTGTGACACAGAAAATAGCGCGAGTGTGAACCGCACAAAATAGTGTGACGCGCAAAATAGCGGGAGTGATAAACTGCACAAAATAGTGCGACGCGCAAAATAGCACGAGTGATAAATTGTGAAAAACAGTGCGACGCGCAAAATAGCGCGAGTGTGAACTGTACAAAACAGTGCGACGCGCAAAATAGCGCGAATGATAAACTGCACAAAACAGTGCGACGCGCAAAATAATGCGTGGGATACACTGTAAAAAACAGTGCGACGCGCAAAATAGCGCGAGTGATAAACTGTAAAAAACAGTGCGACGCGCAAAATAGCGCGAGTGTGAACTGCACAAAACAATGCGACGCGCAAAATATCGTGAGTGACAAACTGCACAAAACAGTGCGACGCACAAAATAGTGCGAGTGATACGCTGTAAAAAACTGTGCGATGCGCGAAATAGCACGAGTGTGAACTGCACAAAACAGTGCGACGTGCAAAATAGCGTGAGTGATAAACTGTAAAAGACAGTGCGACGCGCAAAATAGCGCGAGTGTGACCAGCACAAAACAGTGCGACGCGCAAAATGGCGCGAGTGATAAACTGTAAAAAATAGTGCGCCGCGCAAAATAGCGCGAGTGTGAACTGCCCAAAACAGTGCGACGCGCAAAATAGCGCGTGTGATAAACTGCACAAAAGACTGCGACGCCCAAAATAGCGCGAGTGATAAACTGCACAAAACTGTGCGACACGCAAAATAGCACGAGTGATAAATTGTATGAAACAGTGCGACGCGCAAAATAGCGCGAGTGTGAACTATACAAAACAGTGTAACGCGTAGAGTAGCGCGAGTGATAAACTATAAAAAACAGTGCAACGCGCAAAATAGCGCGAGTGTGAACTGCACAAAACAGTGCGACGTGCAAAATAGCGCGAGTTATAAACTGTAAAAAACAGTGCCACGCGCAAGATAGCGCGAGTGGCAAACTGCACAAAACAGTGCGACAAGCAAAATAGCGCGAGTGATAAACTACAAAAAATAATACGACGCGCAAAATAGGGCGAGTGTAAAGTGCACAAAACAGTGCGACGCGCAAAATAATGCGTGTGATACACTGTAAAAAACAGTGCGACGTGTAAAATAGCACGAGCGATAAACTGTAAGAGACAGTGCGTCGCGCAAAATAGCGCGAGTGTGAACTGCACAAAACAATGCGACGCGCAAAATATCGCGAGTAACAAACTGCACAAAACGCTGTAAAAAACTGTGCGATGCGCAAAATAGCGCGAGTGTGAACTGCACAAAACAGTGCGACGTGCAAAATAGCGCGAGTGATAAACTGTAAAAAACAGTGCGACGTGCAAAATAGCGCGAGTGTGAACAGCACAAAACAGTGCGACGCGCAAAATAGCGCGAGTGATAAACTCCACAAAACAGTGCGACGCGCAAAATAGCGCGAGTGATAAACTACACAAAATAGTGCGACGCGCAAAATAGCGCGAGTGATAAACTGTAAAAAACAGTGCGACGGGCAAAATAGCGCGAGTGTGAACTGCCCAAAACAGTGCGACGTGCAAAATAGCGCGAGTGATAAACTGTAAAAAAGAGTTCGACGCGCAAAATAGCGCGAGTGTGAACTGCACAAAACAGTGCGACGTGCAAAATAGCGCGAGTGATAAACTATAAAAAACAGTGCGACGCGCAAAATAGGGCGATTGTGAACTGCACAAAACAGTGCGAAGCGCAAAATAGCGCGAGTGACAAATTGCACAAAACAGTGCGACGCCCAAAATAGCGCGAGTGATAAACTGCACAAAACAGTGCGATGCGCAAAATAGCACGAGTGATAAACTCTAAGAAATAGTGCAACGCGCAAAATAGCGCGAGTGTGAACTGTACAAAACAGTGCGACGCGCAGAATAGCGCGAGTGATAAACTGTAAAAAACAGTGCGATGCGCAAAATAGCGCGAGTGTGAACTGCACAAAACAGTGCGACGCGCAAAATAGCGCGAGTGATAAACTGTAAAAAACAGTGCCACGCGCAAGATAGCGCGAGTGATAAACTGCACAAAACAGTGCGATGACCAAAATAGCGCGAGTGATAAACTGTAAAAAATAGTGCGACGCGCAAAATAGCAAGACTATGAAGTGCACAAAACAGTGCGACGCGCAAAATAGAGCCAGTGATAAACGGCATAAAACGGTGCGACGCACAAAATAGTGCGAGTGATAAACTGTAAAAAACCGTGCAACACGCAAAATAGCGCGAGTGTGAACTACACAAAACAGTGCGACAGGAAAAATAGCGGGAGTTATAAACTGCAGAAAACTGTGCGACGCGCAATATAGCGCGAGTGAGAACTGCAGAAAACAGTGCGACGCGCAAAATAGCGTGAGTGATAAACTGTAAAAAACAGTGCGACGCGCAAAATAGCGCGAGTGTGAACTGCACAAAACAGTGCGACAGCAAGAAAATAGCGGGAGTGATAAACTGCACAAAATAGCGCGAGTGATAAAGTGTAAAAAACAGTGCGACGCGCAAAATTGCGCGAGTGATAAAGTGTAAAAAATAGTGCGACGCGCAAAATACCGCGAGTGTGAAGTGCACAAAACAGTGCGACGCGCAAAATAGCGCGAGTGATAAACTGCAGAAAACAGTGCGACACGCAAAATTGCGCGAGTGATAAACGGCATAAAACGGTGCGACGCGCAAAATAGTGCGAGTGATAAACTGTAAAAAACAGTGCGACACGCAAAATAGCGCGAGTGTGAACCGCACAAAACAGTGCGACACGGAAAATAGCACGAGTGTGAACCGCACAAAACAGTGCGACGCGCAAAATAGCGTAAGTGATAAACTAGACAACACAGTGCGACGCGCAAAATAGAGCTAGTGATCAATTGTAAAGAACAGTGCGACACGGAAAATAGCGCGAGTGAGAACTGCACAAAACAGTGCAACGCGCAAAATAGCGCAGGTGATAAACTGCACAAAACAGTGCGACGCGCAAAATAGCACGAGTGATAAATTGTAAAAAACAGTGTGACGCGCAAAATAGCGCGAGTGTGAACTGGACAAAACAGTGCGACGCGCAAAATAGCGCGAGTGTGAACTGCACAAAATAGTGCGACGCGCAAAATAGCGCGAGTGATAAACTGTAAAAAACAGTGCCACACGCAAGATAGCGAGAGTGATAAACTGCAAAAAACAGTGCGACGAGCAAAATACCGCGAGTGATAAAGGGTAAAAAACAGCGCGACGCGCAAAATAGCGCGAGTTATAAACTGCAAAAAACAGTGCCACGCGCAAGATAGCGCGAGTGGCAAACTGCACAAAACAGTGCGACAAGCAAAATAGCGCGAGTGATAAACTACAAAAAATAGTGCGAGGCGCAAAATAGCGCGAGTGTGAAGTGCACAAAACAGTGCGACGCGCAAAATAGCACGAGTGATAAACTGCAGAAAACAGTACGACACGCAAAATTGCGCGAGTGATAAACGGCATAAAACGGTGCGACGCGTAAAATAGTGCGAGTGATAAACTGTAAAAAACAGTGCGACACGCAAAATAGCGCGAGTGTGAATCGCACAAAACAGTGCGACACGGAAAATAGCACGAGTGTGAACCGCACAAAACAGTGTGACGCGCAAAATAGCGTGAGTGATAAACTGCACAACACAGTGCGACGCGCAAAATAGAGCGAGTGATAAATTGTAAAGAACAGTGCGACACGGAAAATAGCGCGAGTGAGAACTGCACAAAACAGTGCAACGCGCAAAATAGCGCAGGTGATAAACTGCACAAAACAGTGCGACGCGCAAAATAGCACGAGTGATAAATTGTAAAAAACAGTGCGACGCGCAAAATAGCGCGAGTGTGAACTGTACAAAACAGTGCGACGCGCAAAATAGCGCGAGTGTGAACTGCACAAAATAGTGCGACGCGCAAAATAGCGCGAGTGATAAACTGTAAAAAACAGTGCCACACGCAAGATAGCGCGAGTGATAAACTGCAAAAAATAGTGCGACGAGCAAAATACCGCGAGTGATAAAGGGTAAAAAACAGTGCGACGCGCAAAATAGCACGTGTGTGAAGTGCACAAAACATTGCGACGCGCAAAATAGCGCGAGTGATAAACTGCAGAAAACAGTGCGGCGCGCAAAATAGGGCGAGTGACAAACTGTAAAAAACAGTGCGACGCGCAAAATAGCGCGAAGGATAAACCTCAGAAAATAGTGCGAGTGATAAACTGCACAAATCAGTGTGACGCGCAAAATAGCGCGAGTGATAAACTGTAAAAAACAGTGCGACGCGCAAAATAGCGCGAGTGTGAAGTGCACAAAACAGTGCGACGCACAAAATAGCGCGAGTGATAGACTGCAGAAAACAGTGCGACGCGCAAAATAGCGCGAGTGATTAACGGATAAAACAGTGCGACGCGCAAAATAGTGCGAGTGATAAACTGTAAAAAACAGTGCGACACGCAAAATAGCGCGAGTGTGAACCGCACAAAACAGTGTGACACAGAAAATAGCGCGAGTGTGAACCGCACAAAACTGTGTGACGCGCAAAATAGCGGGAGTGATAAACTGCACAAAATAGTGCGACGCGCAAAATAGCGCGAGTGATAAATTGTAAAAAACAGTGCGACGCGCAAAATAACGCGAGTGAGAACTGCACAAAACAGTGCGACGCGCAAAATAGCGCGAGTGATAAACTGCACAAAACAGTGCGACGCGCAAAATAATGCGTGGGATACACTGTAAAAAACAGTGCGACGCGCAAAATAGCGCGAGCGATAAACTGTAAAAAACAGTGCGACGCGCAAAATATCGTGAGTGACAAACTGCCCAAAACAGAGCGACACACAAAATAGTGCGAGTGATACGCTGTAAACAACTGTGCGATGCGCGAAATAGCACGAGTGTGAATTGCACAAAACAGTGCGACGTGCAAAATAGCGTGAGTGGTAAACTGTAAAAGACAGTGCGACGCGCAAAATAGCGCGAGTGTGAACAGCACAAAACAGTGCGACGCGCAAAATGGCGCGAGTGATAAACTGCACAAAACAGTGCGACACGCAAAATAGTGCGAGTGATAAACTGTAAAAAACAGTGCGCCGCGCAAAATAGCATGAGTGTGAACTGCCCAAAATAGTGCGACGTGCAAAATAGCGCGTGTGATAAACTGCACAAAACAGTGCGACGCCCAAAATAGCGCGAGTGATAAACTGCACAAAACTGTGCGACACGCAAAATAGCACGAGTGATAAATTGTATGAAACAGTGCGACGCGCAAAATAGCGCGAGTGTGAACTATACAAAACAGTGTGACGCAAGAATAGCGCGAGTGACAAACTATAGAAAACAGTGCAACGCGCAAAATAGTGCAAGTGATAAACTGCAGAAAATAATGCGACGCGCAAAATAACGCGAGTGATAAACTGCACAAAACAGTGTGACGCGCAAAAATAGCGTGAGTGATAAACTGTAAAAAATGGTGCGACGCGCATAATAGCGCGAGTGAGAACTGCACAAAACAGTGCGACGCGTAAAATAGTGCGAGTGTGAGCCGCACAAAATAGTGCGACGCGCAAAATATCGCGAGTGATAAACAGCACAAAACAGTGCGACGCACAAAATAGTACGAGTGATACGATGTAAAAAGCAGTGCGACGTGCAAAATAGCGCGAGTATGAACTGCACAAAACAGTGCGACGCGCAAAATAGCGTCAGTGATAAACTGCACAAAACAGTGCGACGCGCAAAATAACGCGAGTGAGAACTGCACAAAACAATGCGACTCGCAAAATAGCGCGAGTGATGAACTGTAAAAAACAATGCGACGCGCAAAATAGCGCGAGTGTGAACTGCACAAAACAGTGCGACGCGCAAAATAGCGCGAGTGATAAACTGCACAAAACAGTGTGACGCGCAAAATAATGCGTGTGATACACTGTAAAAAACAGTGCGACGCGCAAAATAGCGCGAGCGATAAACTGTAAAAGACAGTGCGACGCGCAAAATAGCGCGAGTGTGAACTGCACAAAACAATGCGACGCGCAAAATAGCGCGAGTGATAAACTGCACAAAATTGCGCGAGTGATAAAGTGTAAAAAATAGTGCGACGAGCAAAATAGCACAAGTGATAAAGTGCAAAAAACAGTGCGACGCGCAAAATAGCGCGAGTGTGAAGTGCACAAAACAGTGCCACGCGCAAAATAGCGCGAGTGAGAAACTGCAGAAAACAGTGCGACGCACAAAATAGCGCGAGTGATAAACGGCATAAAACGGTGCGACGCGCAAAATAGGGCGAGTGATAAATTGTAAAAAACAATGCAACGCGCAAAATAGCGCAAGTGTAAACCGTACAAAACAGTGCAACGCGCAAAATAGCGCGAGTGATAAACTGCAGAAAATAGTGCGACGCGCAAAATAGCGTGAGTGATAAACTGCACAAAACAATGCGACGCGCAAAATAGCGTGAGTGATAAACTGTAAAAAACAGTGCGACGCGAAAAATAGCGCGAGTGAGAACTGCACAAAACAGTGCGAGTGTGAGCCGCACAAAATAGTGCGACGCGCAAAATATCGCAAGTGATAAACTGCACAAAACAGTGCGACGCGCAAAATAGCGCGAGTGATAAACGGCATAAAACGGTGCGACGCGCAAAATAAGGCGAGTGATGAACTACAAAAATAGTGCGACACGCAAAATAGCGCGAGTGTGAACCGCACAAAACAGTGCGACGCGCAAAATAGTGCAAGTGATAAACTGCAGAAAATAATGCGACGCGCAAAATAACGCGAGTGATAAACTGCACAAAACGGTGTGAGACGCAAAAAGAGCGTGAGTGATAAACTGTAAAAAACGGTGCGACGCGCAGAATCGCGCGAGTGAGAACTGCAGAAAATACTGCGACGCGCAAAATAGTGCGAGTGTGAGCCGCACAAAATAGTGCGACGCGCAAAATATCGCGAGTGATAAACAGCACAAAACAGTGCGACGCACAAAATAGTGCTAGTGACACGATGTAAAAAACAGTGCGACGTGCAAAATAGCACGAGCGATAAAATGTAAAAAACAGTGCGACGTGCAAAATAGCGCGAGTGTGAACTGCACAAAACAGTGCGACGCGCAAAATAGCGTGAGTGATAAACTGCACAAAACAGTGCGACGCGCAAAATAGCGCGAGTGATAAACTGCACAAAACAGTGCGACCCCCAAAATTGCGCGAGCGATAAACTGTACAAAATAGTGCGAAGCGCAAAATAGCGCGAGTGATAAACTGCACAAAGCAGTGCGACGCCCAAAATTGCGCGAGTGATAAACTGCACAAAACAGTGCGAAGCGCAAAATAGCGCGAGTGACAAACTGTAAAAGCAGTGCGACGAGCAAAATAGCGCGAGTGATAAAGTGTAAAAGACAGTGCGACGCGCAAAATAGCGCGAGTGTGAAGTGCACAAAACAGTGCGATGCACAAAATAGCGCGAGTGATAAACTGCACAAAACAGTGCGACCCCCAAAATTGCGCGAGTGATAAACTGTACAAAATAGTGCGAAGCGCAAAATAGCGCGAGTGATAAACTGCACAAAGCAGTGCGACGCCCAAAATTGCGGGAGTGATAAACTGCACAAAACAGTGCGAAGCGCAAAATAGCACGAGTGACAAACTGTAAAAACAGTGCGACGAGCAAAATAGCGCGAGTGATAAAGTGTAAAAAACAGTGCGACGCGCAAAATAGCGCGAGTGTGAAGTGCACAAAACAGTGCGATACGCAAAATAGCGCGAGTGATAAACTGCAAAAAATAGTGCGACGCGCAAAATAGCACGAGTGATAAACGACATAAAACGGTGCGACGCGCAAAATAGCGCGAGTGTGAACCGCACAAAACAGTGCGACGCGCAAAATAGCGCGAGTGATAAACTCCAGAAAATAGTGCGACGCGCAAAATAGCGCGAGTGATAAACTGCACAAAATAGTGTGACGCGCAAAATAGCACGAGTGATAAACTGTAAAAAATAGTGCGACGCGAAAAATAGCGCAAGTGAGAACTGCACAAAATAGTGGGACTTGCAAAATAGCACGAGTGTGAGCCGCACAAAATAGTGCGACGCGCAAAATATCGCGAGTGACAAACTGCACAAAACGGTGCGATGCACAAAATAGTGCGAGTGATACGCTGTAAAAAAACAGTGCGACGCGCAAAATAGCGCGAGTGTGAACTGCACAAAACAGTGCGACGTGCAAAATAGCGCGAGTGATAAACTGTAAAAAACTGTGCGACGCGCAAAATAGCGCGAGTGTGAACTGCACAAAACAGTGCGACGCGCAAAATAGCGCGAGTGATAAACTGTAAAAAACAGTGCGATGCGCAAAATAACTCGAGTATGAACTGCACAAAACAGTGCGACGCGCAAAATAGCGCGAGTGATAAATGGCACAAAACAGTGGGACGCGCAAAATAGGGCGATTGCGAACCGCACAAAACAGTGCGAAGCGCAAAATAGCGCGAGTGATAAAGTGTAAAAAACAGTGCGACGCGTAAAATAGAGCGAGTGTGAACTGCACAAAACAGTGCGACGCGCAAAATAGCGCGTGTGAGAAACTGCACAAAACGGTGCGACGCCCAAAATAGCGCGAGTGATAAACTGCACAAAACTGTGCGACGCCCAAAATAGCGCGAGTGATAAACTGCACAAAACTGTGCGACGCGCACAATAGCACGAGTGATAACCTATATGAAACAGTGCGACGAGCAAAATAGCGCGAGTGTGAACTGTACAAAACAGTGCGACGCGCAGAATAACGTGAGTGATAAACTATAAAAAACAGTGAGACGTGCAAAACAGCGCGAGTGATAAATTGTAAAAAATAGTGCCACGCGTAAAATGGCGCGAGTGGCAAACTGAACAAAACAGTGCGACGAGCAAAATAGCGCGAGTGATAAACTGTAAAAAATAGGGCAACGCGCAAAATAGCGCGAGTGATAAACTGCAGAAAACAGTGCGACGCGCAAAATAGCGTGAGTGATAAACGGCAGAAAACGGTGCGACGCGCAAAATAGTGCGAGTGATAAACTGTAAAAAACAGTGCGACACGCAAAATAGCGCGAGTGTGAACCGCACAAAACAGTGCGACAGGAAAAATAGCACGAGTGTGAACCGCACAAAACAGTGCAACTCGTAAAATAGCGCGAGTGATAAATTGTAAAAAACAGTGCGACGCGCAAAATAGCGCGAGTGAGAACTGCACAAAACAGTGCGACGCGCAAAATAGCGCGAGTGATAAACTGCACAAAACAGTGCGACGCGCAAAATAATGCGTGTGACACACTGTAAAAAACAGTGCGACGCGCAAAATAGCGCGAGCGATAAACTGTAAAAAGCAGTGCGACGCGCAAAATAGCGAGAGTGTGAACTGCACAAAACAATGCGACTCGCAAAATATCGCGAGTGACAAACTGCACAAAACAGTGCGACGCAGAAAATAGTGCGAGTGATACGCTGTAAAAAACTGTGCGATGCGCAAAATAGCGTGAGTGTGAACTGCACAAAACAGTGCGACGTGCAAAATAGCGCGAGTGATAAACTGTAAAAAACAGTGCGACGCGCAAAATAGCGCTAGTGTGAACAGCACAAAACGGTGCGACGCGCAAAATGGCGCGGGTGATAAACTGCACAAAACAGTGCGACGCGCAAAATAGCGCGAGTGATAAACTGTAAAAAACAGTGCGACGCCGAAAATAGCGCGAGTGTGAACTGCCCAAAACAGTGCGACGCGCAAAATAGCGCGTGTGATAAACTGCACAAAACAGTGCGACGCCCAAAATAGCGCGAGTGTTAAAGTGCACAAAACTGTGCGACACGCAAAATAGCACGAGTGATAAACTGTATGAAACAATGCGACGCGCAAAATAGCGCGAGTGATAAACTGTATGAAAGAGTGCGACGCGCAAAATAGCGCAAGTGATAAACTGCACAAAATAGTGTGACGTGCAAAATAGCGCGAGTGATAAACTATAAAAAATAGTGAGACGCGCAAAATAGCGCGAGCATGAAGTGCACAAAACAGTGCGAGGCACAAAATAGCGCGAGTGATAGACTGCAGAAAACAGTGCGACGCGCAAAATAGCGCGAGTGATAAACGGCATAAAACGGTGCGACGCGCAAAATAGTGCGAGTGATAAACTGCAAAAAACAGTGTGACACGCAAAATAGCGCGAGTGTGAACCGCACAAAATAGTGTGACACAGAAAATAGCGCGAGTGTGAACCGCACAAAACAGTGCGACGCGCAGAATAGCGGGAGTGATAAACAGCACAAAATAGTGCGACGCGCAAAATAGCGCGAGTGATAAACTGTAAAAAATAGTGCGACGCGCAAAATAGCGCGAGTGTCAAGTGCACAAAACAGTGCGACGCACGAAATAGCGCGAGTGATAGACTGCAGAAAACAGTGCGACGCGCAAAATTGCGCGAGTGATAAACGGCATAAAACGGTGCGACGCGCAAAATAGTGCGCGTAATAAACTGCAAAAAACAGTGCGACATGCAAAATAGCGCGAGTGTAAACCGCACAAAACAGTGTGACACAGAAAATAGCGCGAGTGTGAACCGCACAAAACAGTGCGACGCGCAAAATAGCGGGAGTGATAAACAGCACAAAATAGTGCGACGCGCAAAATAGCGCGAGTGATAAATTGTAAAAAACTGTGCGACGCGCAAAATAGCGCGAGTGAGAACTGCACAAAACAGTGCGACGCGCTGAATTGCGCGAGTGATAAACTGCACAAAATAGTGCGACGCGCAAAATAATGCGTGTGATACACTGTAAAAAACAGTGCGACGCGCAAAATAGTTCGAGCGATAAACTGTAAAAAACAGTGCGACCGCAAAATAGCGCGAGTGTGAACTGCACAAAACAATGCGACGCGCAAAACATCGCGAGTGACAAACTGCACAAAACAGTGCGACGCACAAAATAGTGCGAGTGATAAGCTGTAAAAAACTGTGCGATGCGCAAAATAGCGCAAGTGTGAACTGCAAAAAATAGTGCGACGTGCAAAATAGCGCGAGTGATAAACTGTAAAAAACAGTGCGACGCGCAAAATAGTACGAGTGTGAACAGCACAAAACAGTGCGATGCGCAAAATAGCGCGAGTGATAAACTGCACAAAACAGTGTGACACGCAAAATAGCGCGAGTGATAAACTGTAAAAAACAGTGCGACAGGCAAAATAACGCGAGTGTGAACTGCCCAAAACAGTGCGACGCACAAAATAGGTCGAGTGATAAACTGTAAAAAACAGGGCGACGCGCAAAATAACGCGAGTGTGAACTGCACAAAACAGTGCGACGTGCAAAATAGCGTGAGTGATAAACTGTAAAAAATAGTGCTACGCGCAAAATAGCGCGAGTGTGAACAGCACAAAACGGTGCGACGCGCAAAGTGGTGCGGGTGATAAACTGCACAAAACAGTGCGACGCGCAAAATAGCGCGAGTGATAAACTGTAAAAAACAGTGCGACGCACAAAATAGCGCGAGTGTGAACTGCCCAAAACAGTGCGACGCGCAAAATAGCGCGTGTGATAAACTGCACAAAACAGTGCGACGCCCAAAATAGCGCGAGTGTTAAACTGCACAAAACTGTGCGACACGCAAAATAGCACGAGTGATAAACTGTATGAAACAATGCGACGCGCAAAATAGCGCGAGTGATAAACTGTATGAAAGAGTGCGACGCGCAAAATAGCGCGAGTGATAAACTATAAAAAATAGTGAGACGCGCAAAATAGCGCGAGCGTGAAGTGCACAAAACAGTGCGACGCACAAAATAGCGCAAGTGATAGACTGCAGAAAACAGTGCGACGCGCAAAATAGCGCGAGTGATAAACGGCATAAAACGGTGCGACGCGCAAAATAGTGCGGGTGATAAACTGCAAAAAACAGTGTGACGCGCAAAATAGCGCGAGTGTGAACCGCACAAAATAGTGTGGCACAGAAAATAGCGCGAGTGTGAACCGCACAAAACAGTGCGACGCGCAAAATAGCGGGAGTGATAAACAGCACAAAATAGTGCGACGCGCAAAATAGCGCGAGTGATAAACTGTAAAAAATAGTGCGACGCGCAAAATAGCGCGAGTGTGAAGTGCACAAAACAGTGCGACGCACGAAATAGCGCGAGTGATAGACTGCAGAAAACAGTGCGACGCGCAAAATTGCGCGAGTGATAAACGGCATAAAACGGAGCGACGCGCAAAATAGTGCGAGTAATAAATTGCAAAAAACAGTGCGACATGCAAAATAGCGCGAGTGTAAACCGCACAAAACAATGTGACACAGAAAATAGCGCGAGTGTGAACCGCACAAAACAGTGCGACGCGCAAAATAGCGGGAGTGATAAACAGCACAAAATAGTGCGACGCGCAAAATAGCGCGAGTGATAAATTGTAAAAAACAGTGCGACGCGCAAAATAGCGCGAGTGAGAACTGCACAAAACAGTGCGACGCGCAAAATAGCGTGAGTGATAAACTGCACAAAATAGTGCGACGCGCAAAATAATGCGTGTGATACACTGTAAAAAACAGTGTGACGCGCAAAATAGTGCGAGCGATAAACTGTAAAAAACAGTGCGACCGCAAAATAGCGCGAGTGTGAACTGCACAAAACAATGCGACGCGCAAAACATCGCGAGTGACAAACTGCACAAAACAGCGCGACGCACAAAATAGTGCGAGTGATACGCTGTAAAAAACTGTGCGATGCGTAAAATAGCGCAAGTGTGAACTGCACAAAACAGTGCGACGTGCAAAATAGCGCGAGTGAGAAACTGTAAAAAACAGTGCGACGCGCAAAATAGTACGAGTGTGAACAGCACAAAACAGTGCGACGCGCAAAATAGCGCGAGTGATAAACTGCACAAAACAGTGCGACGCGCAAAATAGCGCGAGTGATAAACTGTAAAAAACAGTGCGACAGGCAAAATAGCGCGAGTGTGAACTGCCCAAAACAGTGCGACGCACAAAATAGGTTGAGTGATAAACTGTAAAAAACAGGGCGACGCGCAAAATAGCGCGAGTGTGAACTTCACAAAACAGTGCGACGTGCAAAATAGCGCGAGTGATAAACTGTAAAAAACAGTGCTACGCGCAAAATAGCGCTAGTGTGAACAGCACAAAACGGTGCGACGCGCAAAATGCCGCGGGTGATAAACTGCACAAAACAGTGCGACGCGCAAAATAGCGCGAGTGATAAACTGTAAAAAACAGTGCGACGCGCAAAATAGCGCGAGTGTGAACTGCCCAAAACAGTGCGACGCACAAAATAGCGCGTGTGATAAACTGCACAAAACAGTGCGACGCCCAAAATAGCGCGAGTGTTAAACTGCACAAAACTGTGCGACACGCAAAATAGCACGAGTGATAAACTGTATGAAACAGTGCGACGCGCAAAATAGAGCGAGTGTGAACTGTACAAAACGGTGCGACGCGCAGAATAGCGCGAGTGATAAACTATAAAAAACAGTGCAACGCGCAAAATAGCGCGAGTGTGAACTGCACAAAACTGTGCGACGTGCAAAATAGCGTGAGTTATAAACCGTAAAAAACAGTGCCACGCGCAAGATAGCACATGTGACAAACTGCACAAAACAGTGCGACAAGCAAAATAGCGCGAGTGTGAAGTGCACAAAACAGTGCGACGCGCAGAATAGCGCGAGTGAGAAACTGCAGAAAACAGTGCGACACGCAAAATTGCGCGAGTGATAAACGGCAAAAAACGGTGGGACGCGCAAAATAGTGCGAGTGATAAACTGTAAAAAACAGTGCGACACGCAAAATAGCGCGAGTGTGAACCACACAAAACAGTGCGACACGGAAAATAGCACGAGTGTGAACCGCACAAAACAGTGCGACGCGCAAAATAGCGTGAGTGATAAACTGCACAAAACAGTGCGACGCGCAAAATAGAGCGAGTGATAAATTGTAAAGAACAGTGCAACACGCAAAATAGCGCGAGTGAGAACTGCACAAAACAGTACAACGCGCAAAATAGCGCAGGTGATAAACTGCACAAAACAGTGCGACACGCAAAATAGCGCGAGTGTGAACTGCACAAAATAGTGCGACGCGCAAAATAGCGCGAGTGATAAACTGTAAAAAACAGTGCCACACGCAAGATAGCGCGAGTCATAAACTGCAAAAAACAATGCGACGAGGAAAATACCGCGAGTGATAAAGTGTAAAAAACAGTGCGACGCGCAAAATAGCACGAGTGTGAAGTGCACAAAACAGTGCGACGCGCAAACTAGCGCGAGTGATAAACTGCAGAACACAGTGCGACGCGCAAAATAGGGCGAGTGGCAAACTGTAAAAAACAATGCGACGCGCAAAATAGCGCGAATGATAAACTGCAGAAAATAGTGCGACGCGCAAAATAGCGCGAGTGATAAACTGCACAAAATAGTGTGACGCGCAAAATAGCGCGAGTGATAAACGGTAAAAAACAGTGCGACGCGCAAAATAGCGCGAGTGTGAAGTGCACAAAATAGTGCGACGCACAAAATAGCGCGAGTGATAGACTGCAGAAAACAGTGCGACGCGCAAAATAGCGCGAGTGATAAACGGCATAAAACGGTGCGACGCGCAAAATAGTGCGAGTGATAAACTGCAAAAAACAGTGCGACACGCAAAAATAGCGCGTGTGTGAACCGCACAAAACAAGTGTGACACAGAAAATAGCGCGAGTGTGAACCGCACAAAACAGTGCGACGCGCAAAATAGCGGGAGTGATAAACAGCACAAAATAGTGCGACGCGCAAAATAGCGCGAGTGATAAATTGTAAAAAACAGTGCGACGCGCAAAATAGCGCGAGTGAGAACTGCACAAAACAGTGCGACACGCAAAATAGCGCGAGTGATAAACTGCACAAAACGGTGCGACGCGCAAAATAATGCGTGTGATACACTGTAAAAAACAGTGCGACGCGCAAAATAGCGCGAGCGATAAACTGTAAAAAACAGTGCGACGCGCAAAATATCGCGAGTGTGAACTGCACAAAATAATGCGACGCGCAAAATATCGCGAGTGACAAACTGCACAAAACAGTGCGACCCACAAAATAGTGCGAGTGATACGCTGTAAAAAACTTGCGATGCGCAAAATAGCGCAAGTGTGAACTGCACAAAACAGTGCGACTTGCAAAATAGCGCGAGTGATAAACTGTAAAAAATAGTGCGATGCGCAAAATAGCGCAAGTGTAAACAGCACAAAACAGTGCGACGCGTAAAATAGCGCGAGTGATAAACTGCACAAAACAGTGCGACGCGCAAAACAGCGCGAGTGATAAACTGTAAAAAACAGTGCGACGGGCAAAATAGCGCGAGTGTGAACTGCCCAAAACAGTGCGACGAGCAAAATAGCGCGAGTGTGAACTGCACAAAACAGTGCAACGTGTAAAATAGCGCGAGTGATAAACTATAAAAAACAGTGCGACGGGCAAAATAGCGCGAGTGTGAACTGCCCAAAACAGTGCGACGAGCAAAATAGCGCGAGTGTGAACTGCACAAAACAATGCGACGTGTAAAATAGCGTGAGTGATAAACTATAAAAAACAGTGCGACGCGCAAAATAGGGCGATTGTGAACTGCACAAAACAGTGCGAAGCGCAAAATAGCGCGAGTGATAAATTGCACAAAACGGTGCGACGCCCAAAATAGCGCGACTGATAAACTGCACAAAATAGTGCGATGAGCAAAATAGCACGAGTGATAAACTCTAAGAAACAGTGCGACGCGCAAAATAGCGCGAGTGTGAACTGTACAAAACAGTGCGACGCGCAGAATAGCGCGATTGATAAACTGTGAAAAACAATGCGACGCGCAAAATAGTGCGAGTGTGAACTGCACAAAACAGTGCGACGCGCAAAATAGCGCGAGTGATAAACTGTAAAAAACAGTGCCACGCGCAAGATAGCGCGAGTGCTAAACTACAGAAAACAGTGCGATGACCAAAATAGCGCGAGTGATAAACTGTAAAAAACAGTACGACGCGCAAAATAGCGCGAGTCTGAAGTGCACAAAACAGTGCGACGCGCAAAATAGCACCAGTGATAAACTGCAGAAAACAGTGCGACGCGCAAAATAGAGCCAGTGATAAACTGCATAAAACGGTGCGACGCGCAAAATAGTGTGAGTGATAAACTGTAAAAAACTGTGCAACACGCAAAATAGCGCGAGTGTGAACCGCACAAAACAGTGCGACGGGAAAAATAGCGGGAGTGATAAACTGCACAAAATAGTGCGACGCGCAAAATAGCGCGAGTGATAAATTGTAAAAACAGTGCGACACGCAATATAGCGCGAGTGAGAACTGCACAAAACAGTGCGACGCACAAAATAGCGCGAGTGATAAACTGGAAAAAACAGCGCGACGCGCAAAATAGCGCGAGTGTGAACTGCACAAAACAGTGCGACGCGCAAAATAGCGGGAGTGATAAACTGCACAAAATAGCGCGAGTGATAAAGTGTAAAAAACAGTGCGACGCACAAAATAGCGCGAGTGATAAAGTGTAAAAAATAGTGCGACGCGCAAAATAGCGCGAGTGTGAAGTGCACAAAACAGTGCGACGCGCAAAATAGCGCGAGTGAGAAACTGCACAAAACAGTGCGACGCGCAAAATAGCGCGAGTGAGAAACTGCACAAAATAGTGCGACGCGCAAAATAGCGCGAGTGATAAACTGCACAAAACAGTGCGACGCGCAAAATAATGCCTGTGATACACTGTAATGCGGGTTTAGGCTCTAACATTTGCGAAGGTGCCCAATGCGGGTTTTCGACCTTGCGAGCTATGTTTTTCTTTTTTTTCTTTTTCTTTTCTTTTCTTTTCTTTTCTTTTCTATTCTTACATTTTTCTTTTGCTTTTTTTTTTTTTTGCTCTTTTTCTTCTTTTTTCTTTTTTTTTCTTCTTTTTGTATTTTTTCTTTTGCTCTAACTTTTTTCTGGGTCGCCCTTCCGGGTTTTCGGCCCAGCGAGCCTCTCAAAGGGTAAAAAGTGTAGTAAGCCCATGCCAAATGGTTTTGAGATTGAAACCTCTCTGTATCCAGGAGAGTGACTGTTGTGTTGATTTGCAGAAAAGTCCATCACGGTTGCTTCACAAGCCTTGCCTGGTGGGATCTGATCTCCTTGATCTGACTTTGACGCCTCTTGCTCGAGGGCTGCTTCAAATCTGGCCACGCAGGCCTCTTCTGATAATTGACCGTTGAACGTTCTGAATGAGTTCGAGGTTCAAAACGAACGGGTTGAAAATTGAGGCTGAGAGCGATCCTAGGCCGCACAATCTCAAGAGCGATTCCACACAAGTCTTCACAAGACCGCGCAAGAGATTTTGTTTTTGAAAGTTTTTAAGAAAGCGACAAATCGCTCACGCTGAAAATAGTGTGGAACCAGTCTGGATCGAACCAGGATCCTTCTCGGTACTCATGCCGACAAGCATGATTTCATTCATTAAAAGCTTAGCATGCCTCTCTTTCTCTCAAAATGATCAAAATTTTACAAAACCCGAGGAATTACTTCCTCTTCGTTTTCATTACCGCAGTGTCTGAAAAGGGGTTTTATGAAAAGCTTAGGACATTACGATGACGTTAAGGCACAAGAGAGTAGGCGAAATGTACTGTCGTTCCATTCACATCTTCTGGCACGGCTGACTCAAATAGCAACAAGTACGGAACGTGATAGCCACAGCTGTTTCATTCAGATGCCCTGATTGTGACTGGCTCCTCAACCGAGACAGACTTAAAAGGAAAAGCAAAAAGGATAATCACAAAACGGCGTTTGAGGCAACAACCCCGGAATCGCCTGGTATACTATACAAGAGGGATTGACTCATTACAACAAGACAGACCCTGTAAGCAAAAAGACTGACTCAATACAGAGAGACAGACTCAAGACAAAACAAAACAATGACTCGACACCCGAGCCAGAATTTACAAAACTAACATTCGCAGATGCTCAAAAATGCGTGCCAAACGCCACATCAAAAACACTGGGCGCCGCTCACAAGTGGTCCCACCCTGATCACATACTCACAGTATCCGCATCCTCAAAATCCAATAGTTGGGTAGTAACGGACTTGGCTGAGGTGGGTGGGAGGATAACCTCGTTGTCAATCAAATCTTGCACCTCATGACGGAGACGGAAACAATTGTCGGTAGCATGGCCTGTCTGCTGGTGGTACGCACAGTACTGAGCAGGGTCATGAGTAGCAGGGAGATTCTTCGGGAGGGGCCGAGGCTCCAGGGGTTTAAGGTGTCCCCTCTCGGCAAGGATCTGAAGTGCCTTGGACAATGGCATGTAGAGAGCATGAAAGACCCTGCGCCCTCGGGGCAGGTACTTTGGAGCCTGAGTACTCTTGCTGGACGCACTAGCGAACGGATAGGCGGGTGCGGCCTTGGATTTCTGATCCTTTCCGGATGCAAGGTTGGGAGTGGGAAAAACTGTTTTGGCATGACGGGGCCTATCCCGGTTCTCTGATTGACTGGAATTGCCCTCAGGCGGAATGGGGAAAGCATCCTCCACGGCTTTCGACACAACTGCAGATATCTGTTGCTTGTTCATCCCCCCGGCTTTCAAAGCCTCTACTGCCCACAGCAGTTGTTCGATAGGGTCGGCATCTGCCTTCATCTTGCCTTTGTCCCTGGCCTCAGCCTGATCTAGAATTTGGTTTGATGCGTCGTTGCCATAGCTGGAGGTCGTCTCCGGTTGGTTGAGTTCAATTACTATCCGTCCCAGTAGGGGGGGCTCCTGGGGTATAAAGCCGCCGGCATATGGTGCGGCTGGTGGCAAGGCAGACATCCCATAGGCGAGATGCGCCACGGATCTTTGAAGATCACCTATCATTCCCATTAGCTCGAATGTGGTGGGCTCGCGAGCCTGGTATAGCTGGGGGGTCCAAACTGGGTGTGCAGCGAGTGACCTGGGCGGATGCGGCATATCAACAGTAGTCTCACTGTGTAGGGTGATTCCCTTATCCAACGCGGCCGTCATGACCACGATCTCTTCTGAATTCTGCGTCATGCTAAGTCCTGCCTCAGCAAGGAGAAGACACTAGCTGTTCTGGATCAATTTTCTGAATCTCTGAACTGAAACGGAAAACAAGCAGTATTTCAGCCCCAAACAGATCAAACACGGGTGTAGCTGATCAACTGCACTCTACTACTGATCACTGTTCCCCAGAATCACTGTTCGAAACTGAACTGATACCCGCGGACATAACTGATTCTCAACAACACTGATACTGGTGCCCTCGGGCCGGATACCCAATCTTGCAAACTGATATGTGTGTTCCTGTAGAGATACACTCTAAAAGCACATAGCAGGTAAATGAGAGCCAATACACCCCTATGTTGGGGTAGGGTTTCCCTGTCCTATTTTGTCAGGAGCTAGGGTTTCACTACGCACGCAGCGGTTTCAAACAACCTAACATCGGGTAAGCAACCTGTCCTAGTTTGGAATGGTCACTATGGATCCGAATATGCACTAGGTCGAATGGTCAAAAAGGGTGCCTCGGTAAAACCGGGGTTTGTGTTCCCATACTGGCAGAGCCCGCAACCGGTCAGCCTTATGGTCATGTCTTGACAAGACAAGCCTCCAGCAAACCGCTCAGGAATAGCAGATGGCCAACACGGTGTCCTAGGCGTACCAATGTACATGCAATGCAAAGAGACACATAAATGAAATCAAAACAAGATATCACGAGTTCGAGTCAAGCTTTCTAAACTCCCCAGCAGAGTCGCCAGATACTGTAGACGCGCCCTTGGGCCTCACTCTACAGTTCGGACTCCCTTTTGTTGTTGCGGTTCTTAATCTGAACCAAAAAGTCCAACTCTGGCAAATCGTTTTGAGAAAAATAGATTTTGAAAAGAAGTGCCAAACATGGACTGCTTTGCCAGATACAGAGTCGCCACCTAAATGTTTTTTTAATGGGGAAATTTAGGAAACCCTGACTCGGTGCCGAAGGCCACGTGTCCGTCATCACCAAAGTTGTCTTGGCTCGGGAGCTTGGGTACGATCGGGGAAGGTCAGCTATGAGCACCCCCTTTCGCCCGGTCCGAAGACCGGTCTCTACTAACCGTGATATCTGATTTTGAAAACGTTATGTGTTCTTATTCCGGTTATTGGCCTAGAATTACTATGTTATGCCCACAGCAAACAAGTATAGACTAGATTGCCTGATTTGGAAACAAGCATTGCATATCCGTTTGTTTTGAAAAGCGCTTTGGGATTTGCTACTCGCAAGTAGGCTAAAACACGGATTTCAACGCGTTTTTCCAACTCAAGCAATCCAACCTCCACCCACAGGCATTCAAACAGTTTATCTCATATAAGCACTTAGCCACATGGTAAACATACTGTCATGGCAACATTCACACGCATGTGATATGCTAAAGCGTAAATACTTACATCGTACTCCGCGCCAAAACAATAAACTAGTTAGCAAGCATGCATGTCCTAGTTCATGTTAGAGTGACTAATGCATCACATACAGAATGTGATTAGGATAGGCTCGGCTAACCCTAAAATGGCATGTGAAATGCAAACATTCGACGCACGTATTCAAGTTAGATTTGAAGATACAATGCGGTTTGTATGATGTACCGAGCCCGGTGCATGTAAGGCAAATGTATGGATGCACGCATGCATTGCATAAGGTATGCTAAAATAAACGTGCCCTAATCTACCATCGTAAGCGGGTAAATAAAAGGGAAGAAAGAAGTGGGGGTTGGAAAACATACACACCACTCACACACACTTATTACAGATTTGCCCTCACTCGGAGGGACCAAAAGAATATACAAACTAATTAACTACGCAAGCTAATTAAATATTACAGACCAATTAAATTAACAAATTAATTAATCTAATTAAAACAGTAAAGCCCTCGGGAAGCGGGTTCAATGCATGCGCGCTCGGATTCCGCTCGGAATTGCACTGCCATGCCTGGTCTGCCTCTGTTTTCCCTGCTTTTCTCCTCTGAAGACTGCCAAAGTCTCAGGAATGCCTTTAAGGATACTGGGGGATTCCACCGGCTAAGTAGAATGGCCACCGGCACTAGGATGTGGCCATCGGCACAAAGTGAACCCATCGGCTGATGACCTTCTGCCGGCCGGCACAAAATGTTGCCGGTCGGCAAAGAATGCCTGCAGAACCTGCAACTCACAGCAGCAGAGGGCAAAACTTGCATGGCAATGCTTATTCAAGCTATGTATGCACCAATCACACTCCCTATCATGTTAATGACTCAAGGGAGGATGTGCCTCGATTCTCGAACCACCAATCACGCATTTCCATGCATGATGGCCCAAAGAATCGAGTGTGCACTTTCAATTTCAAATGCATGCAAATCATATAATCACACAAGGAAGCCTAACCTCTATCACACTCACTTCAAGAGGCTAAGCATGCACAATGCAATGCAATCCTAGACATGTTGGCTAGCATGCAACATGGACAATGCAAGGCATTTATACAAACATACAAGCAAGCATGCAAGGCAAGTATGCAAACCAAATAAAAGAGGGACTTAAACATGAATTAGGCAACTCTAAGTAGGCCTAAAACAGTGGCCAAAGTGCCCAAAAATGAAGGCTAAGCACACACACACGCATGCACATGTTAAGGCACAAACCTAAGCATTAAACAAGCAAATCTCAAACACACTTGCAAGAGGCTAAACATGGACAATTGACATGGAATGAAAAGCTTTAAAATCATGTCAAAAAGTGGTGCCAAACCAACCCAAATTAGGCAAGCATAGGCATGCAAGCATGGTCCAAGTACTTGAGGCAAGTCATGAAGCTTTGAAGCACATTTAGCACAACAAACATGGCATGCATTAAACAACTAAAAAAACAGATTTTTAGCATGTCAAAACAAGGCCAAAGGACTACTTAGATGACATCTAAGTGGCTCAAATTCAAAGGCATGCACCATGGCCAAAACATAGGGCATACAACACATGCTCTCAAAGCAACAAAGAGGCAACTAAGGCAAGCATATGAGCATGTCACAGGGACTGAAATTACATGCTGGATGGTTCCAAACCACCAAAATGATGCAATCAACACATGCTACACATTCACATACTTGGGGCATACAAGCCCGACAAGCCACAAATGCAAAGGAGCTATACTAAGCATGCCAAAATCGATCCAAACAACTATGGACAGACCTAAAGCATGGCAAAATAAGCACAAAACATTCACAAGGCTAAGCCTAAAACATGCTCGAACAAAGGCTAACAACCTAAGGCATATTAAGGCAATTACAAGGCATTACATGGTAGGTATGCTAAGCATGCATGGTGTACCAACACCAACTTAATACAAAGCTATAACATGGCAATATAAGCATGAAACACAGCCAAGACATGCTCTACAAACACTCAAACAAAGGCTTCCTCTAGAGGCCAAAAAGTGCCCTTTCAAGGACAACAAGGAGAGGGGGTGGCCCTCCCCTTTTGGAGACTTCAAGGAACCATCTCCACCACTGAAATCCCTCAAGATTTCAGTGGTGAAGAGGCCCAAACACCAAAGTCTCGAAACTTGCACAAAATAGCACAAAACAAGGGCCTTACAAGGCCTAAGAGGGGTCAAACTTCCCCAAAGCACAAAACACTCTTAACAAACAATCAAGAGGGCCTACAAACAGAACTTTTTTTATGTTATACACTAAACACAAAAACAGCTCTAAGATAGGTAGAAATAGGATGCAAAAATGGGGAATAAAAGGGAAGTTTCTTACCCTTGAAGACCACCTTCACAAAGGGAGGACCAGCTGCCTCCTTGAGCTTAAACCAGCCCCAAAACTCTGAAAATAATCCCTTAGAACCTCAATAGCCAAGGAAAGGTGTAATGGTAGGTGTTTGTATGCAATACTATGAACAAATGCACCTAGAACACTCAAGAGAGAAATAGATAGAGATAGAATGTATATGAGTTCTAACCCTAGAACCAGAGCTTCTAGCAATGTTTTTCTCTCTAATATCTCCAACCCTAATGCCTAGAGAGGAGGGCTCCTCTTATAGGCAACCAATCTTGTAAAGCTTGTCAAGAAAGCTAACAAGAAGAGCATCCCTCCATACACGTGTATGGAGGGGAACAAAATGTCAAACAGCTGTCCTAAAATATCTGAAAAAGCAAATGAACAGTAGTCGGCTGGCCAAAAATGTCATTTTGACAAAAATGACTGCCGGTCGGCCAAAAAGAGTGCCGGCCGGCAATATACATTGCCGGTGGACACAAAAACCAGCCGGTGGCCTCAAGCCACTGTCGGTGGTGTGTGGGGATGCCTCACAAGGCATTCCCTGCCCCTCTAAGGCAAAACACAGGTGTTTGGTGCAAAACCAGACACAAAACGGTCAAGTTCGGAGATCCTGAGGCAAGGCGCGTAGCCGAGACCTCCAGGAACTCCAAACGAACACAAACATGGATAATCACCGAGTGTTCAAGCGGTGACGTCCAAGTCTTGAGGACGGTCAAAAATGGGGTGTCTACAGTTGCCCCTCTTTGACAGAACTCGAAAGTCATAACAATGACGGGAGTGAATGTCAAAGCCCAGAGACGACCCATTTTTGACAAGGCCGAAGACTTGGACAAACATGCAAGACAAACAAGGTATGCGCCCGAAGGCAGGGGCAAAATGCAACACAATGCACGAAGCCGAGCATAACTTATGATCATGCAGAGAAAGCTGTAACGAAGCACACATGCGACAGTTTTAAGCTAACATACACCAAACTACACTACAATGCAGAAAGGATGTAAGAGAATTACGTAATTCTCAATACGTCTCACGCGGAGGATACAATACCTGTGCGGCTCGTCCGGTTGCACCGGCCTCAAATGAACCGTACATACAATATCGTGCCTGAAAAGAAAACAAACTTAACAGGTACAATGTCGTTAGCAACATGCATGACAATGCAATGATGAATGCAAAATGATATGCAATATATACAAAACTATGTATAATAATGCAAATGAAAATGCAATGCAATTGAAACAATGCAAACAGAATGCAATGCAATTGAATCATGATCCAATCATGAGCGGTTCAAAACCACACAAATGTCAAATAGATTGATGGAAGTAACAAGTCCGTCTACCATAGAAAAGGTGCCGCAACCCTCAAAGCGCGTACACATGCAGAACTATGAGTGATGTAGACGGACACAAGAACAAGTATTGGGTGGGATGACATAAGTGGGGAAACAACCCGCTAACGAAAGAACAATGATCCTAATGCTGGATGCAAAAATTACACTACAATGTAATATATACGGCGGATATGGCATGCAGCCAAAACCGTATCTTGCCTAGGAAGGGCATGTACACATACAAGCCATGTCTAACATAGAAAAGGTGCCGCAACCCTCAAAGCGCGTACACATGCAGAACTATGAGTGTATAGACGTGAAAAGTATGAGCACATACCAGACCAAGCTCAACAAGGAAAGGTGCGAGCCATAGATGGAAGGGGATGATGCAGTGAATGCATGCGAACTACAATACGATATTTATAATATGCGATGGGGTGAAATAGATACGATGGATAAGGCACACACGCCAGACCAAATCTTGCCTACGAAGGGCATGTACACATACAAGCCATGTCTAACATAGAAAAGGTGCCGCAACCCTCAAAGCGCGTACACATGCAGAACTATGAGTGTATAGACATGAAATGTATGAGCACATACCAGACCAAGCTCAACAAGGAAAGGTGCGAGCCATAGATGGAAGGGGATGATGCAGTGGATGCATGCAAACTACAATACGATATTTATAATATGCGATTGGGATGGGTATTTACAGCGGAAATGCATGACATATGCGCTATATTACGATGAAATGCATGACGTATGCATTATATATAATGATGCATGACATATGCACTATCTATAATGATGCATGACATATGCATTATTTACAATGATGCATGACATATGCACTATCTACAATGAATGCAATGATGTATGTAAATGCAATATTTACAATGATGCAATGATGTATGTAAATGCAATATTTACAATGATGCATGACATATGCACTATCTACAATGTTTTTTTTTTGTTTTTTTTTTGAAATGCCTGATAATGCAAAACAAGAAGGTGCATGACAACACTTGTAATAAAATGCATGACAATGCATGAGGGATGTGCATGACGACGCGACGCAACGCACCAGACAACATGATGAATGCATGCAACGCACGCGGGGCAACCTTTGAATCTTGTAAAAGGCAAAAGGATACAAAAGGATACAATCCTTTCATGAATTTGAGGGCTACGCACAGAAGACACGGTCCGAGGTCAAAACGGAAGCCGGTTGAGCGTCGGAGATACACTTTCTTGCACTTTCTTGGGCTATGAAGACCAGAAACCACTCATATTGCCTAAACAAGGCTGTGAGAACACCACCGGCTGGGGCTACGAGGCCACCGGTTGTCCACCAGCTAAAAAATAATTCCATCGGCACAATATTATGCCGGCCGGCACAAAATGTTGCCGACCGGCAAAAAGTTGCTGAGTCAGGGCAGATTCGACTTTTCGCTTCGGGTGTTTTAAAATAGGGTTTCAAACCCTATTCTTTCACTTTCCCTCTAGCCGAAAATCACACTCTCTCTCTCTCTAGAGTTCTTTTCCTTCCTTGATCCCTCCGTTTTCTCGCGTTTTACACCCGTTCTACCGTTTGATTCGCGAAGTTCATCGCGTTTCGAACATTTTGGATCGATTGAAACTTCGTTTTGACGCTCCTTTTGCTATTTCCACCTTTTTGGGACTTGTTCCCCTCGATTTCCTCTTCATTTCCGTGGCTTTTCACATCCCGACCTTCCCGGCCATTTCCCACCCTCCCGGGGGTTGACTTTTCGGTTGACTCTTCGTATTCCGACCCGATTTTCATTCCTCGACCACTTTCTCATCATTCTCGACATGGCGGACGACATTCCACGCGGTGGGACTCCCTCGAATCACGAGATGGATCCCGAGGTCGAGCTCCTCCCGTTGAGCGAGCGCCCGTTCGACTCGGCGACCTACCGACCGGCGATTCATGTTCTGCCACCCGACGGACTGCGCCAGTTCAGGAGTTTCGACATGGCGTTGGATCCTGAGCTCTTGCTATGCGAGCCTGCCTCCCACCTATCCTCCGGCGCTTCCGAGGTAACCTTCTTTCTCTGCTTTACTTTCTGCAATGTAGAATGTTTAACTGCCAATTGTCATAGCTGGTTGCATTCTTTAACTGCTTAGTTCCGATACACTGATACACAGTACATTGTAGTCGATTACAAACGCACTTGCAACTGATTATCTGTTTAAGACTCACACGTGCACACACTGCGCTAGCCTTGAACCACTCAAACCACGGCACACACCATATTTCACTGCAAACACCATTGCCCGACACCTGTTTGAATCTGATAAACTTGCACGCATGCCAAATTTGCACTGAACCACTCAAACACGCCGACGCATCACACGTTGTAGTTCACTGTAAGCACACCAGCATCCGGTATCTATTTGAATCTGATAAACTTGCACGCATGCTAGATTTTCACTGAACCACTCAAACACGTTGACGCATCACACGTTGTAGTTCGCTGTAAACACACCGGCACCCGGTATCTGTTTGAATCTGATAAACTTGCACGCACGCCAAATTTGCACTGAACCACTCAAACATGTTGACGCATCACACGTTGTAGTTCGCTGTAAACACACCGGCACCCGGTATCTGTTTGAATCTGATAAACTTGCACGCACGCCAAATTTGCACTGATTTTGACTGTTTCTTCAAAATTGTATGTTTTATATTGCTTCGCAACTATTTGTTTGAAAACAGGGAGATTCCCATACCATCCGCGGGTATGGGAATACCGTCGCTCGTGAGTGGTACACTGAGCTTCCCGACGCAGTTCGCCATATTGTGGACCAGGCCGGTTTTGGCGCATTCTGCAGGGGGCTCTCCAGGGTTATGACATGCAGACCTCTCCTTGCCGCCCTGGTGGAGAGATGGTGGGACACCACCGATTCATTTCACTTCTCGGCGACCGGGGACATGACGATGACCCCTTGCGATTTCTCGATGCTCACAGGCATCGGGGTAGGGGGTGATCCGATCCCCTTTGACATTGATATGGACGAGTGGACCGCGGCTCAGGTCTACTTGCTCGGCACGGCACCGCCTCTTGCGCATCCGGGCTTTGTTCGATACTCCTGGTTCGAGGTGCAGTTCAGGGTCCAGCCCCTCCTTGTCGATGCAGCCCCGATGACCCAGGAGGCCGTGGAGAGATACGCACGCGGCTTCCTTATGTTCCTTTTTGGGACGACCATCTTCGCTGACCGGGCGAACACAGTGCCTCTCTGCCTACTTAGCGCACTGGTGGACGTCAGGGACATCTTTCGTTATGACTGGGGTGGCGCCGCTCTGGCCACCCTTTATAGATATATGAGTTCAGCCTCCCGTGGCAGCGGACAGTTGCTCGGGGGTTACTGGCGTGCTTGGGAGGTGCATTTCTTCTCCGCTTTACATTTCAGTTCTATATTTTCTGTACTTTACACACTGCACACACTGTAGTCTGCTTTACACTTGCTGTATACTGTACACACGGCACACACATACTCTGCATTACACTGACTGTACACTGCTCACGCTGTACACTCTGCACAATACACTGCACAAAACATGGCTCTGCTATTTCTGCTTTTATTCTATACTCTGCTTTAGCTGATAAATGCACTGGTATTTATCTTGCAATTGTGGGTTTACGCCTACTTTCCCAGGCTTGCTCCTGTACCCGACGCAGAGACTCCTCTGGTCGTCCCTTTCTCGCGCCGCTTCGACGGGAGGTGCGTGCGGAGGCCTCGCGAGACATTTAGCTTCTTCCACCGCTACTTCGATACCATCACCCCCGCGGAGGTATGTTTTACTTGCAGTTCATTTAAGCTTCATCTTTCCACTGCATGTTTCAATAATAGTAGATAACAGACTGTATTTCGATTTCAGATCACCTGGCAGCCCTGGGCTCCTTTGCCAGCGATGATGAGGGATCGGTTTGCCGGTGCCGATGAGACCTCGCGTTACCCGATTATGCTCGAGGGCCCAGTCTGTCGGGCTTGGTACCTGGGTGAGCGTTTCTTGCGCCAGACCCTAGGCTTACCTGAGCAGATAGTCCCGGTGCACCCTCCTGAGCACATGCGGGATACCGAGAGATTCACCGCCGATCAGACGGCAGACTACACCCTTGGCTGGGAGGCAGAGGACTTCAGAGGCGAGGGCGATTACTCGGAGTACGTCCGGACCTTCATCATGCGACCTCTGAGCGGCGGCCGCCGAGCGGAGAGGGAGAGACCGGCGGCGCCAGCGGCTGGAGTGGGAGTGGGGGCTGGAGGGGGAGCGCCGATGGGGGCTCAAGTCCGTGGCAGGGGCGGAGTTCAGCGGGGGCGAGGGACCGGTTGGCCTGCTCTGCCCGCTTCATTGACTTTCAGAGGGCAGGGTGGGGCGACCTACCAGATCCCCTTCGCTCCTCCGTCGGCTGATCACAAGTTTGTCGGTATCCCCGACTTGCCTCCGGTATGTATTACTGCATTTTCGTACAGTCATTTCATTTTAGTTTATTTGATATTCCACAGAATACTGATGCATCTGATATTTTTGCAGGCGTCTTCTGAGTATACCCGACAGTATTTGGAGATGAATGCCTCCATGATGGGGATGCTACAGCGGACATTCAACCTCCTAGCCCTTTACAGCATTCCGGTATGTTATTTCTGACCACAGCCTTAAACCATACACAAACTGCTTTATATAATCTGATGCATAATACAACATCTGATAAACTGCTCACGGCATCTGATACACGATACTTACACACTGCACCTTGCACTGATTCACTGCTCACGGCACCCGCACACTGTACTCATACATTGCATTCTACACTGATAAACTGCTCACGGCATTCACATACACTGTACTCATACACTGTATTCTACATTGATAAACTGTTCACGGCATACATAGGTTGTACTCATACACTGTATTTTGCACTGATAAACTGTTCACAGTATACTGATGCATTCACCTTTCATGCTTTTTCAGCCTCCCTTCCAGATTCCTCCGGTGGGCGGTGCTCCAGCTGGACCCTCCATTTCTACTCGGGATGGCAGGGCATATCCCCGCACCAGAGGGAGGCGCACTCATGTCGGGAGCAGCTCGCGGGCTCCAGTTCCAGATGACGAGTCTGAGGCAGAGACAGAGGCGGAGGAGACCGGTGATGGCTCGGACTCGAGCTCAGACGGCGATGCCCCTAGTGGTGCCCCTGTTGATGACGCTCCTGGACCTTCGTCCAGGAAGAGGACCAGGACAGATTGACGGCCCCGGAGCCATTTTGACGTTTGATACAGATTTTTACTATTTTTCTTTTCTTTTTGCATTTTCTCCTTTTGGTTAGTAGTTAGGGTACTTTGTACTGCCGCAGGAAGATTTTGTTTCCTTCGAAACTATGTATTTGAAAAGATGATATGAAATGAAACAAACTTTTTTCTGAAAAAGCGTTTACATTTACACATTTCATACCCTGCACTGTATTGCATCATGTTACACCTCAAATGTAAATGATATTGATCTGTTGTCTGAAAATTGAGCAATTGCACTGTGATAATCGGATAACCAACCAACTGAGAGCAAACAACTCATACAAATCAACTATTCAAACTGAATAATACAGCCCATACTCTACTGGGGATTGATCTGCATACAGCCCATAACACAACACTCGGTTCATTTCGCACACAGCAAACCCTGAACAAACAGCCCCAATCTGACAAGACGGACCACAAAAGCTGAAACGGTCGCAGTTGAAACACACTCGGATGTCCCAAATTTTCCCTTTCCTTCTCTTGCTTCGTGCGAATGTAGAGAATGGCACAGCATTCTGAGCACAAACGATTTTTTTGAAATAAAGAAGGGTTTTCAACCGGGGTATCGAGCCTGCCACAGAACACAGCGGAGGGACTCAAACAAAGAAACAAAAGTCACACGACCTGAACGCAACGAGACACACTCGGAAAAGACTCAAAGCCAAAATCGAGATCGACAAATCAAAAGACACGACACACGGACATGTTTACAAAAAGACCTCAAGTCTCGAGGAACCAATTCCTTCGGGTATTATGTCCCACCCTTTCTGATTTGTGATACTCACATCACTCAGCCCTCAGGCTCGGTTTTTCTCTCAAAAACCCTTTTCTCACTTTTCCCTCAACTTACTCCTCTCTATTCTTTTATTCTCTCATTTTTCCTCCCTCCCCAGGGTGGTTGATGGTTGAATAAGAAGTCGCAGGTTCACACCCAACACTGTTAGCTCGCGGCTATTTCTCCCAGTGGATAGAGTGCCTTTCTGGCAAGTATGTTGGCGGGGGAAAGACAGAAGATCTGACTCAATTGTGCCCCTAGTTTGTCACTTTGACCATTTTTTTGTTTTCTAAAACAGTTTTGATCAAAATGAGAGTTGGATTAACATACTTGTTCGATTTTTTATTTGAAAATCATGCAAGTCAGGCTGTGAGCACTGAAAATTCTCCTTTTTGGGTCCAAATATGGTCCAATTTTGAAAAAAGAAATAGTTTTCGAGAAAATAGTCAACTTCAGTAAAAATTTTCAAAAACTATTTTTGCAAACAATCAACGCTCAACGAGCGCGGAACTTACCCTTGAGATATACAACCTCGGATCGGAGGCAATGGAAAATTGCCCCTGGCTTAAAGGGGGGATAAGGCAACGGAAAGTTGCCCCTGGTTTGGATGGCAACTCAGGGCAACTTATGGCAATGCATGGCAACGGAAAGTTGCCCCTTGTTTGGATGATGTCGCGGCATGCTGTAAGCCAGTCCTCGTTGACGACGATCGGATCCTCGGACGCGGAGGAGACGAAGACGGTTTGAATCAATATATGGACACAGTCACCTGGAAGGTGTTGGTGGTTTGGACTTCAAGAGGAAGTTAATCACGTAGTTCCAGGTTGCTGCAATCAAGACATCAGATTCGGAGGAGGCAAAAGTAATCAAAACCATGACATGGACTGAGACGCTATGGAAGCGTTGGGGGCTGGACTTCTGGATGAAGTTTCCTACGTATCCCAAACATGGGAATCAAGCCTTACGTAGTTCCGGTTAAGGTACACTCGGGTATTTTAACCTTCACTGTTTAGGCTCTAACTTTTGCCAAGGTGCCCAATGCGGGTTTTCGACCTTGCGAGCTATGTTTTTCTTTTTTTTCTTTTTCTTTTCTTTTCTTTTCTTTTCTATTCTTACATTTTTCTTTTGCTTTTTTCTTTTGCTCTTTTTCTTTATTTTTCTTCTTTTTGTATTTTTTATTTTGCTCTAACTTTTGCCTGGGTCGCCCTTCCGGGTTTTCGGCCCAGCGAGCCTCTCAAAGGGTAAAAAGTGTAGTAAGCCCATGCCAAATGGTTTTGAGATTGAAACCTCTCTGTATCCAGGAGAGTGACTGTTGTGTTGATTTGCAGAAAAGTCCATCACGGTTGCTTCACGAGCCTTGCCTGGTGGGATCTGATCTCCTTGATCTGACTTTGACGCCTCTTGCTCGAGGGCTGCTTCAAATCTGGCCACGCAAGCCTCTTCTGATAATTGACTGTTGAACGTTCTGAATGAGTTCGAGGTTCAAAACGAACGGGTTGAAAATTGAGGCTGAGAGCGATCCTAGGCCGCACAATCTCAAGAGCGATTCCACACAAGTCTTCACAAGACCGCGCAAGAGATTTTGTTTTTGAAAGTTTTTAAGAAAGCGACAAATCGCTCGCGCTGAAAATAGTGTGGAACCAGTCTGGATCGAACCAGGATCCTTCTCAGTACTCATGCCGACAAGCATGATTTCATTCATTAAAAGCTTAGCATGCCTCTCTTTCTCTCAAAATGATCAAAATTTTACAAAACCCGAGGAATTACTTCCTCTTCGTTTTCATTACCGCAGTGTCCGAAAAGGGGTTTTATGAAAAGCTTAGGACATTACGACGACGTTAAGGCACAAGAGAGTAGGCGAAATGTACTGTCGTTCCATTCACATCTTCTGGCACGGCTGACTCAAATAGCAACAAGTACGGAACGTGATAGCCACAGCTGTTTCATTCAGATGCCCTGATTGTGACTGGCTCCTCAACCGAGACAGACTTAAAAGGAAAAGCAAAAAGGATAATCACAAAACGGCGTTTGAGGCAACAACCCCGGAATCGCCTGGTATACTATACAAGAGGGATTGACTCATTACAACAAGACAGACCCTGTAAGCAAAAAGACTGACTCAATACAGAGAGACAGACTCAAGACAAAACAAAACAATGACTCGACACCCGAGCCAAAATTTACAAAACTAACATTCGCAGATGCTCAAAAATGCGTGCCAGACGCCACATCAAAAACACTGGGCGCCGCTCACAAGTGGTCCCACCCTGATCACATACTCACAGTATCCGCATCCTCAAAATCCAATAGTTGGGTAGTAACGGACTTGGCTGAGGTGGGTGGCAGGATAACCTCGTTGTCAATCAAATCTTGCACCTCATGACGGAGGCGGAAACAATTGTCGGTAGCATGGCCTGTCTGCTGGTGGTACGCACAGTACTGAGCAGGGTCATGAGTAGCAGGGAGATTCTTCGGGAGGGGCCGAGGCTCCAGGGGTTTAAGGTGTCCCCTCTCGGCAAGGATCTGAAGTGCCTTGGACAATGGCATGTAGAGAGCATGAAAGACCCTGCGCCCTCGGGGCAGGCACTTTGGAGCCTGAGTACTCTTGCTAGACGCACTAGCGAACGGATAGGCGGGTGCGGCCTTGGATTTCTGATCCTTTCCGGATGCAAGGTTGGGAGTGGGAAGAACTGTTTTGGCATGACGGGGCCTATCCCGGTTCTCTGATTGACTGGAATTGCCCTCAGGCGGAATGGGGAAAGCATCCTCCACGGCTTTCGACACAACTGCAGATATCTGTTGCTTGTTCATCCCCCCGGCTTTCAAAGCCTCTACTGCCCACAGCAGTTGTTCGATAGGGTCGGCATCTGCCTTCATCTTGCCTTTGTCTCTGGCCTCAGCCTGATCTAGAATTTGGTTTGATGCGTCGTTGCCATAGCTGGAGGTCGTCTCCGGTTGGTTGAGTTCAATTACTATCCGTCCCAGTAGGGGGCGCTCCTGGGGTATAAAGCCGCCGGCATATGGTGTGGCTGGTGGCAAGGCAGACATCCCATAGGCGAGATCCGCCACGGATCATTGAAAATCACCTATCATTCCCATTAGCTCGAATGTGGTGGGCTCGCGATCCTGGTATAGCTGGGGGGTCCAAACTGGGTGTGCAGCGGGTGACCTGGGCGGATGCGGCATATCAACAGTAGTCTCACTGTGTAGGGTGATTCCCTGATCCAACGCAGCCGTCATGACCACGATCTCTTCTGAATTCTGCGTCATGCTAAGTCCTGCCTCAGCAAGGAGAAGACACTAGCTATTCTGGATCAATTTTCTGAATCTCTGAACTGAAACGGAAAACAAGCAGTATTTTAGCCCCAAACAGATCAAACACGGGTGTAGCTGATCAACTGCACTCTACTACTGATCCCTGTTCCCCAGAATCACTGTTCGAAACTGAACTGATACCCGCAGACATAACTGATTCTCAACAACACTGATACTGGTGCCCTCGGGCCGGATACCCAATCTTGCAAACTGATATGTG
Source organism: Camellia granthamiana (assembly GCA_036172215.1). Classification (NCBI taxonomy): domain Eukaryota; kingdom Viridiplantae; phylum Streptophyta; class Magnoliopsida; order Ericales; family Theaceae; genus Camellia; species Camellia granthamiana. The sequence continues at coordinate 56,575 of JAXFYN010000927.1, forward strand.
TGTTCCTGTAGAGATACACTCTAAAAGCACATAGCAGGTAAATGAGAACCAATACACCCCTATGTTGGGGTAGGGTTTCCCTGTCCTATTTTGTCAGGAGCTAGGGTTTCACTACGCACGCAGCGGTTTCAAACAACCTAACATCGGGTAAGCAACCTGTCCTAGTTTGGAATGGTCACTATGGATCCGAATATGCACTAGGTCGAATGGTCAAAAAGGGTGCCCCGGTAAAATCGGGGTTTGTGTTCCCATACTGGCAAAGCCCGCAACTGGTCAGCCTTATGGTCATGTCTTGACAAGACAAGCCTCCAGCAAACCGCTCAGGAATAGCAGATGGCCAACACGGTGTCCTAGGCGCACCAATGCACATGCAATGCACATGCAATGCAAAGAGACACATAAATGAAATCAAAACAAGATATCACGAGTTCGAGTCAAGCTTTCTAAACTCCCCAGCAGAGTCGCCAGAAACTGTAGACGCGCCCTTGGGCCTCACTCTACAGTTCGGACTCCCTTTTGTTGTTGCGGTTCTTAATCTGAACCAAAGAGTCCAACTCTGGCAAATCGTTTTGAGAAAAACAGATTTTGAAAAGAAGTGCCAAACATGGACTGCTTTGCCAGATACAGAGTCGCCACCTAAATGTTTTTTTAATGGGGAAATTTAGGAAACCCTGACTCGGTGCCGAAGGCCACGTGTCCGTCATCACCAAAGTTTTCTTGGCTCGGGAGCTTGGGTACGATCGGGGAAGGTCAGCTATGAGCACCCCCTTTCGCCCAGTCCGAAGACCGGCCTCTACTAACCGTGATATCTGATTTTGAAAACGTTATGTGTTCTTATTCCGGTTATTGGCCTAGAATTACTATGTTATGCGCACAGCAAACAAGTATAGACTAGATTGCCTGATTTGGAAACAAGCATTGCATATCCGTTTGTTTTGAAAAGCGCTTTGGGATTTGCTACTCCCAAGTAGGCTAAAACACGGATTTCAACGCGTTTTTCCAACTCAAGCAATCCAACCTCCACCCACAGGCATTCAAACAGTTTATCTCATATAAGCACTTAGCCACATGGTAAACATACTGTCATGGCAACATTCACACGCATGTGATATGCTAAAGCGTAAATACTTACATCGTACTCCGCGCCAAAACAATAAACTAGTTAGCAAGCATGCATGTCCTAGTTCATGTTAGAGTGACTAATGCATCACATACAGAATGTGATTAGGATAGGCTCGGCTAACCCTAAAATGGCATGTGAAATGCAAACATTCGACGCACGTATTCAAGTTAGATTTGAAGATACAATGCGGTTTGTATGATGTACCGAGCCCGGTGCATGTAAGGCAAATGTATGGATGCACGCATGCATTGCATAAGGTATGCTAAAATAAACGTGCCATAATCTACCATCGTAAGCGGGTAAATAAAAGGGAAGAAAGAAGTGGGGGTTGGAAAACATACACACCACTCACACACACTTATTACAGATTTGCCCTCACTCGGAGGGACCAAAAGAATATACAAACTAATTAACTACGCAAGCTAATTAAATATTACAAACCAATTAAATTAACAAATTAATTAATCTAATTAAAACAGTAAAGCCCTCGGGAAGCGGGTTCAATGCATGCGCGCTCGGATTCCGCTCGGAATTGCACTGCCATGCCTAGTCTGCCTCTGTTTTCCCTGCTTTTCTCCTCTGAAGACTGCCAAAGTCTCAGGAATGCCTTTAAGGATACTGGGGGATTCCACCGGCTAAGTAGAATGGCCACCGGCACTAGGATGTGGCCATCGGCACAAAGTGAACCCATCGGCTGATGACCTTCGGCCGGCCGGCACAAAATGTTGCTGGTCGGCAAAGAATGCCTGCAGAACCTGCAACTCACAGCAGCAGAGGGCAAAACTTGCATGGCAATGCTTATTCAAGCTATGTATGCACCAATCACACTCCCTATCATGTTAATGACTCAAGGGAGGATGTGCTTCGATTCTCGGACCACCAATCACGCATTTCCATGCATGATGGCCCAAAGAATCGAGTGTGCACTTTCAATTTCAAATGCATGCAAATCATATAATCACACAAGGAAGCCTAACCTCTATCACACTCACTTCAAGAGGCTAAGCATGCACAATGCAATGCAATCCTAGACATGTTGGCTAGCATGCAACATGGACAATGCAAGGCATTTATACAAACATACAAGCAAGCATGCAAGGCAAGTATGCAAACCAAATAAAAGAGGGACTTAAACATGAATTAGGCCACTCTAAGTAGGCCTAAAACAGTGGCCAAAGTGCCCAAAAATGAAGGCTAAGCACACACACACGCATGCACATGTTAAGGCACAAACCTAAGCATTAAACAAGCAACTCTCAAACACACTTGCAAGAGGCTAAACATGGACAATTGACATGTAATGAAAAGCTTTAAAATCATGTCAAAAAGTGGTGCCAAACCAACCCAAATTAGGCAAGCATAGGCATGCAAGCATGGTCCAAGTACTTGAGGCAAGTCATGAAGCTTTGAAGCACATTTAGCACAACAAACATGGCATGCATTAAACAACTAAAAAAATAGATTTTTAGCATGTCAAAACAAGGCCAAAGGACTACTTAGATGACATCTAAGTGGCTCAAATTCAAAGGCATGCACCATGGCCAAAACATAGGGCATACAACACATGCTCTCAAAGCAACAAAGAGGCAACTAAGGCAAGCATATGAGCATGTCAAAGGGACTGAAATTACATGCTGGATGGTTCCAAACCACCAAAATGATGCAATCAACACATGCTACACATTCACATACTTGGGGCATACAAGCCCGACAAGCCACAAATGCAAAGGAGCTATACTAAGCATGCCAAAATCGATCCAAACAACTATGGACAGACCTAAAGCATGGCAAAATAAGCACAAAACATTCACAAGGCTAAGCCTAAAACATGCTCGAACAAAGGCTAACAACCCAAGGCATATTAAGGCAATTACAAGGCATTACATGGTAGGTATGCTAAGCATGCATGGTGTACCAAGACCAACTTAATACAAAGCTATAACATGACAATATAAGCATGAAACACAGCCAAGACATGCTCTACAAACACTCAAACAAAGGCTTCCTCTAGAGGCCAAAAAGTGCCCTTTCAAGGACAACAAGGAGAGGGGGTGGCCCTCCCCTTTTGGAGAGTTCAAGGCACCATGCCCACCACTGAAATCCCTCAAGATTTTAGTGGTGAAGAGGCCCAAACACCAAAGTCTCGAAACTTGCACAAAATAGCACAAAACAAGGGCCTTACAAGGCCTAAGAGGGGTCAAACTTCCCCAAAGCACAAAACACTCTTAACAAACAATCAAGAGGGCCTAAAAATAGAACTTTTTTATGTTATACACTAAACACAAAAACAGCTCTAAGATAGGTAGAAATAGGATGCAAAAATGGGGAATAAAAGGGAAGTTTCTTACCCTTGAAGACCACCTTCACAAAGGGAGGACCAGCTGCCTCCTTGAGCTTAAACCAGCCCCAAAACTCTGAAAATAATCCATTAGAACCTCAATAGCCAAGGAAAGGTGTAATGGTAGGTGTTTGTATGCAATACTATGAACAAATGCACCTAGAACACTCAAGAGAGAAATAGATAGAGATAGAATGTATATGAGTTCTAACCCTAGAACCAGAGCTTCTAGCAATGTTTTTCTCTCTAATATCTCCAACCCTAATGCCAAGAGAGGAGGGCTCCTCTTATAGGCAACCAATCTTGTAAAGCTTGTCAAGAAAGCTAACAAGATGAGCATCCCTCCATACACGTGTATGGAGGGGAACAAAATGTCAAACAGCTGTCCTAAAATATCTGAAAAAGCAGATGAACAGTAGTCGACTGGCCAAAAATGTCATTTTGACAAAAATGACTGCCGGTATGCCAAAAAGAGTGCCGGCCGGCAATATACATTGCCGGTGGACACAAAAACCAGCCGGTGGCCTCAAGCCACTGCCGGTGGTGTGTGGGGATGCGTCACACGGCATTCCCTGCCCCTCCAAGGCAAAACACAGGTGTTTGGTGCAAAACCAGACACAAAACGGTCAAGTTCGGAGATCCTGAGGCAAGGCGCGTAGCCGAGACCTCCGGGAACTCCAAACGAACACAAACATGGATAATCACCGAGTGTTCAAGCGGTGACGTCCAAGTCTTGAGGACGGTCAAAAATGGGGTGTCTACAGTTGCCCCTCTTTGACAGAACTCGAAAGTCATAACAATGACGGGAGTGAATGTCAAAGCCCAGAGACGACCCATTTTTGACAAGACCGAAGACTTGGACAAACATGCAAGACAAACAAGGTATGCGCCCGAAGGCAGGGGCAAAATGCAACACAATGCACGAAGCGAGCATAACTTATGATCATGCAGAGAAAGCTGTAACGAAGCACACATGCGACAGTTTTAAGCTAACATACACCAAACTACACTACAATGCAGAAAGGATGTAAGAGAATTACGTAATTCTCAATACGTCTCACGCGGAGGATACAATACCTGTGCGGCTCGTCCAGTTGCACCGGCCTCAAATGAACCGTACATACAATATCGTGCCTGAAAAGAAAACAAACTTAACAGGTACAATGTCGTTAGCAACATGCATGACAATGCAATGATGAATGCAAAATGATATGCAATATATACAAAACTATGTATAATAATGCAAATGAAAATGCAATGCAATTGAAACAATGCAAACAGAATGCAATGCAATTGAATCATGATCCAATCATGAGCGGTTCAAAACCACACAAATGTCAAATAGATTGATGGAAGTAACAAGTCCGTCTACCATAGAAAAGGTGCCGCAACCCTCAAAGCGCGTACACATGCAGAACTATGAGTGATGTAGACGGACACAAGAACAAGTATTGGGTGGGATGACATAAGTGGGGAAACAACCCGCTAACGAAAGAACAATGATCCTAATGCTGGATGCAAAAATTACACTACAATGTAATATATACGGTGGATATGGCATGCAGCCAAAACCGTATCTTGCCTAGGAAGGGCATGTACACATACAAGCCATGTCTAACATAGAAAAGGTGCCGCAACCCTCAAAGCGCGTACACATGCAGAACTATGAGTGTATAGACATGAAAAGTATGAGCACATACCAGACCAAGCTCAACAAGGAAAGGTGCGAGCCATAGATGGAAGGGGATGATGCAGTGAATGCATGCGAACTACAATACGATATTTATAATATGCGATGGGGTGAAATAGATACGATGGATAAGGCACACACGCCAGACCAAATCTTGCCTACGAAGGGCATGTACACATACAAGCCATGTCTAACATAGAAAAGGTGCCGCAACCCTCAAAGCGCGTACACATGCAGAACTATGAGTGTATAGACGTGAAAAGTATGAGCACATACCAGACCAAGCTCAACAAGGAAAGGTGCGAGCCATAGATGGAAGGGGATGATGCAGTGAATGCATGCGAACTACAATACGATATTTATAATATGCGATGGGGTGAAATAGATACGATGGATAAGGCACACACGCCAGACCAAATCTTGCCTACGAAGGGCATGTACACATACAAGCCATGTCTAACATAGAAAAGGTGCCGCAACCCTCAAAGCGCGTACACATGCAGAACTATGAGTGTATAGACGTGAAAAGTATGAGCACATACTAGACCAAGCTCAACAAGGAAAGGTGCGAGCCATAGATGGAAGGGGATGATGCAGTGAATGCATGCGAACTACAATACGATATTTATAATATGCGATGGGGTGAAATAGATACGATGGATAAGGCACACACGCCAGACCAAATCTTGCCTACGAAGGGCATGTACACATACAAGCCATGTCTAACATAGAAAAGGTGCCGCAACCCTCAAAGCGCGTACACCTGCAGAACTATGAGTGTATAGACGTGAAAAGTATGAGCACATACCAGACCAAGCTCAACAAGGAAAGGTGCGAGCCATAGATGGAAGGGGATGATGCAGTGGATGCATGCAAACTACAATACGATATTTATAATATGCGATTGGGATGGGTATTCACAGCGGAAATGCATGACATATGCGCTATATTACGATGAAATGCATGACGTATGCATTATATATAATGATGCATGACATATGCACTATCTATAATGATGCATGACATATGCATTATTTACAATGATGCATGACATATGCACTATCTACAATGAATGCAATGATGTATGTAAATGCAATATTTACAATGATGCATGACATATGCACTATCTATAATGTTTTTTTTTTTGTTTTTTTTTTTTGGAAATGCATGATAATGCAAAACAAGAAAGTGCATGACAACACTTGTAATAAAATGCATGACAATGCATGAGGGATGTGCATGACGACGCGACGCAACGCACCAGACAACATGATGAATGCATGCAACGCACGCGGGGCAACCTTTGAATCTTGTAAAAGGCAAAAGGATACAAAAGGATACTATCCTTTCATGAATTTGAGGGCTACGCACAGAAGACACGGTCCGAGGTCAAAATGGAAGCCGGTTGAGCGTCGGAGATACACTTTCTTGCACTTTCTTGGGCTATGAAGACCAGAAACCACTCATATTGCCTAAACAAGGCTGTGGGAACACCACAGGCCGGGCTACCAGGCCACCGGCTAAAAAATAATTCCATCGGCACAATATTATGCCGGCCAGCACAAAATGTTACCGACCGGCAAAAAGTTGCTGAGTCAGGGCAGATTCGACTTTTCGCTTCGGGTGTTTTAAAATAGGGTTTCAAACCTTATTCTTTCACTTTCCCTCTAGCTGAAAATCACACTCTCTCTCTCTCTAGAGTTCTTTTCCTTCCTTGATCCCTCCGTTTTCTCGCGTTTTACACCCGTTCTATCGTTTGATTCGCGAAGTTCATCGCGTTTCGAACATTTTGGATCGATTGAAACTTCGTTTCGATGCTCCTTTTGCTATTTCCACCTTTTTGGGACTTGTTCCCCTCGATTTCCTCTTCATTTCCGTGCCTTTTCACATCCCGACCTTCCCGGCCATTTTCCACCCTCCCGGGGGTTGACTTTTCGGTTGACTCTTCGTATTCCGACCCGATTTTCATTCCTCGACCACTTTCTCATCATTCTCGACATGGCGGACGACATTCCACACGGTGGGACTCCCTCGGATCACGAGATGGATCCCGAGGTCGAGCTCCTCCCGTTGAGCGAGCGCCCGTTCGACTCGGCGACCTACCGGCCGACGATTCATGTTCTGCCACCCGACGGACTGCGCCAGTTCAGGAGTTTCGACATGGCGTTGGATCCTGAGCTCTTGCTACGCGAGCCTGCCTCCCACCTATCCTTCGGCGCTTCCGAGGTAACCATCTTTCTCTGCTTTACTTTCTGCAATGTAGAATGTTTAACTGCCAATTGTCATAGATGGTTGCATTCTTTAACTGCTTAGTTCCGATACACTGATACACAGTACATTGTAGTCGATTACAAACGCACTTGCAACTAATTATCTGTTTAAGACTCACACGTGCACACACTGCGCTAGCCTTGAACCACTCAAACCACGGCACACACCGTATTTCACTGCAAACACCATTGCCCGACACCTGTTTGAATCTGATAAACTTGCACGCATGCCAAATTTGCACTGAACCACTCAAACAAGTCGACGCATCACACGTTGTAGTTCACTGTAAGCACACTGGCATCCGGTATCTGTTTGAATCTGATAAACTTGCACGAATGCTAGATTTGCACTGAACCACTCAAACACGTTGACGCATCACACGTTGTAGTTCGCTGTAAACACACCGGCACCCGGTATCTGTTTGAATCTGATAAACTTGCACGCACGCCAAATTTGCACTGAACCACTCAAACACGTTGACGCATCACACGTTGTAGTTCGCTGTAAACACACCGGCACCCGGTATCTGTTTGAATCTGATAAACTTGCACGCACGCCAAATTTGCACTGATTTTGACTGTTTCTTCAAAATTGTATGTTTTATATTGCTTCGTAACTATTTGTTTGAAAACAGGGAGATTCCCATACCATCCGCGGGTATGGGAATACCGTCGCTCGTGAGTGGTACACCAAGCTTCCCGACACAGTTCGCCATATTGTGGACCAGGCCGGTTTTGGCGCATTCTGCAGGGGGCTCTCCAGGGTTATGACATGCAGACCTCTCCTTGCCGCCCTGGTGGAGAGATGGTGGGACACCACCGATTCATTTCACTTCTCGGCGATCGGGGACATGACGATGACCCCTTGCAATTTCTCGATGCTCACAGGCATCGGGGTAGGGGGTGATCCGATCCCCTTTGACATTGATATGGACGAGTGGACCGCGGCTCAGGTCTACTTGCTCGGCGCGGCACCGCCTCTTGCGCGTCCGGGTTTTGTTCGATACTCCTGGTTCGAGGTGCAGTTCAGGGTCCAGCCCCTCCTTGTCGATGCAGCCCCGATGACCCAGGAGGCCGTGGAGAGATACGCACGCGGCTTCCTTATGTTCCTTTTTGGGACGACCATCTTCGCCGACCGGGCGAACACAGTGCGACGCGCAAAATAGCGCGAGTGTGAACTGCACAAAACAATGCGACGCGCAAAATATCGCGAGTGATAAACTGCACAAAACAGTGCGACGCAGAAAATAGTGCGAGTGATACGCTGTAAAAAAATGTGCGATGCGCAAAATAGCGCGAGTGTGAACTGCACAAAACAGTGCGACGTGCAAAATAGCGCGAGTGATAAACTCTAAAAAACAGTGCGACGCGCAAAATAGCGCGAGTGTGAACAGCACAAAATAGTGTGACGTGCAAAATAACGCGAGTGATAAACTGCACAAAACAGTGCGACGCGCAAAATAGCGCGAGTGATAAACTGTAAAAAACATTGCGACACGCTAAAATAGCGCGAGTGTGAACTGCCCAAAACAGTGCGACGCGCAAAATAGCGCGAGTGATAAACTGTAAAAAATAGTGCGACGCGCAAAATAGCGCAAGTGTGAACTGCACGAAACAGTGCGACGTGCAAAATAGCGCGAGTGATAAACTATAAAAAACAGTGCGACGCGCAAAATAGGGCGATTGTGAACTGCACAAAACAGTGCGGAGCGCAAAATAGCGCGAGTGATAAATTGCACAAAACAGTGCGACGCCCAAAATAGCGCGAGTGATAAACTGCACAAAACAGTGCGATGCGCAAAATAGCACGAGTTATAAACTATAAGAAACAGTGCGACGCGCAAAATAGCGCGAGTGTGAACTGTACAAAACAGTGCGACGCGCAGAATAGCGCGAGTGATGAGCTGTAAAAAATAGTGCGACGCGCAAAATAGCGCGACTGTGAACTGCACAAAACAGTGTGACGCGCAAAATAGCGCGAGTCATAAACTGCACAAAACAGTGCGAAGCGCAAAATAGCGCGAGTGATAAACTGTAAAAAAATAGTGCGACGACCAAAATAGCGCAAGTGATAAAGTGTAAAAAATAGTGCGACGCGCAAAATAGCGCGAGTGTGCAGTGCACAAAACAGTGCGACGCGCAAAATTGCGCGATTGAGAAACTGCAAAAAACACTGCGACACGCAAAATAACGCGAGTGATAAACGGCATAAAACGGTGTGACGCGCAAAATAGGGCGAGTGATAAACTGTAAAAAACAGTGCAACGCGCAAAATAGCGCGAGTGTGAACCACACAAAACAGTGCGACGCGTAAAATAGCGCGAGTGATAAACTACAGAAAATAGTGCGACGCGCAAAATAGTGCGAGTGATAAACTGCACAAAACAATGCGATGTGCAAAATAGCGCGAGTGATAAACTATAAAAAACAGTGCGACGCGCAAAATAGCGTGAGTGAGAACTGTACAAAACAGTGCGACTTGCAAAATAGCGCGAGTGTGAGCCGCACAAAATAGTGCGACGCGCAAAATATCGCGAGTGATAAACTGCACAAAACAGTGCGACGCGCAAAATAGCGCGAGTGATAAACGGCATAAAACGGTGCGACGCGCAAAATAGGGCGAGTGATGAACTGCAAAAAATAGTGCGACGCGCAAAATAGCGCGAGTGTGAACTGCACAAAACAGTGCGACGCGCAAAATAGTGTGAGTGATAAACTGCAGAAAATAGTGCGACGCGTAAAATAACGCGAGTGATAAACTGCACAAAACAGTGTGACGCGCAAAATAGCGCGAGTGATAAACTGTAAAAAACGGTGCGACGCGCAAAATAGCGCGAGTGAGAACTGCACAAAACAGTGCGACGTGCAAAATAGCGCGAGTGTGAGCCGCACAAAATAGTGCGACGCGCCAAATATCTCGAGTGATAAACTGCACAAAACAGTGCGACGCACAAAATAGCGCGAGTGATAAACTGTAAAAAACAGTGCGACGCGCAAAATAGCGCGAGTGTGAACTGCACAAAACAGTGCGACGTGCAAAATAGCGCAAGTGATAAACTGCACAAAATAGTGCGAAGCGCAAAATAGCGCGAGTGATAAACTGTAAAAATAGTGCGACGAGCAAAATAGCGCGAATGATAAAGTGTAAAAAACAGTGCGACGTGCAAAATAGCGCGAGTGTGAAGTGCACAAAACAGAGCGATACGCAAAATAGCGCGAGTGATAAACTGCAAAAAATAGTGCGACGCGCAAAATAGCGCGAGTGATAAACGACATAAAACGGTGCGACGCGCAAAATAGGGCGAGTGATAAACTGTAAAAAACATTGCGACGCGCAAAATAGTGCGAGTGTGAACCGCACAAAACAGTGCGACGCGCAAAATAGCGCGAGTGATAAACTCCAGAAAATAGTGCGACGCGAAAAATAGCGCGGGTGATAAACTGCACAAAACAGTGTGACGCGCAAAATAGCACGAGTGAGAACTGCACAAAACAGTGCGACTTGCAAAATAGCGCGAGTGTGAGCCGCACAAAATAGTGCGACGCGCAAAATATCGCGAGTGATAAACTGCCCAAAATAGTGCGATGCACAAAATAGTGCGAGTGATACACTGTAAAAAACAGTGCGACGCGCAAAATAGCACGAGTGTGAACTGCACAAAACAGTGCGACGGGCAAAATAGCGCAAGTGATAAACTGGAAAAAACAGTGCGACGCGCAAAATATCGCGAGTGTGAACTGCACAAAACAGTGCGACGCGCAAAATAGCGCAAGAGATAAACTGTAAAAAACAGTGCGATGCGCAAAATAACGCGAGTGTGAACTGCACAAAACAGTGCGACGCGCAAAATAGCGCGAGTGATAAATGGCGCAAAACAGTGGGACGCCCAAAATAGGGCGATTGTGAACTGCACAAAACAGTGCGAAGCGCAAAATAGCGCGAGTGATAAAGTGTAAAAAACAGTGCGACGCGTAAACTAGAGCGAGTGTGAACTGCACAAAACAGTGCGATGCGCAAAATAGCGCGTGTGATAAACTGCACAAAATAGTGCGACGCCCAAAATAGCGCGAGTGATAAACTGCACAAAACTGTGCAACGCGCAAAATAGCACAAGTGATAAACTGTATGAAACAGTGCGATGCGCAAAATAGCGTGAGTGTGAACTGTACAAAACAGTGCGACGCGCAGAATAGCGCGAGTGATAAACTATAAAAAACAGTGCGACGCGCAAACTAGCGCGAGTGTGAACTGCATAAAACAGTGCGACGTGCAAAATAGCGCGAGTGATAAACTGTAAAAAACAGTGCCACGCGCAAGATGGCGCAAGTGGCAAACTGCACAAAACAGTGCGACGAGCAAAATAGCGCGAGTGATAAACTGTAAAAAATAATGCGACGCGCAAAATACAGCGAGTGTGAAGTGCACAAAACAGTGCGACGCGCAAAAGAGCGCGAGTGATAAACTGCAGAAAACAGTGCGATGCGCAAAATAACGCGAGTGATAAACGGCATAAAACGGTGCGACGCGCAAAATAGTACGAGTGATAAACTGTAAAAAACAGTGCGACACGCAAAATAGCGCGAGTGTGAACCGCACAAAACAGTGCTACACGGAAAATAGCACGAGTGTGAACCGCACAAAACAGTGCGACGCGCAAAATAGCGCGAGTGAGAACTTCACAAAACAGTGCGACGCGCAAAATAGTGCAGGTGATAAACTACACAAAACAGTGCGACGCGCAAAATAGCACGAGTGATAAACTGTAAAAAATAGTGCGACGCGCAAAATAGCGCGAGTGTGAACTGTACAAACCAGTGCGACGCGCAAGATGGCGCGAGTGGCAAACTGCACAAAACAGTGCGACGAGCAAAATAGCACGAGTGATAAACTGTAAAAAATAGTGCGATGCGCAAAATACCGCGAGTGTGAAGTGCACGAAACAGTGCGACGTTTAAAATAGCGCGAGTGATAAACGGCATAAAACGGTGCGACGCGCAAAATAGTGTGAGTGATAAACTGTAAAAAACAGTGCGACACGCAAAATAGCGCGAGTGTGAATCGCAAAAAATAGTGCGACACGGAAAATAGCACGAGTGTGAACCGCACAAAACAGTGCGACGCGCAAAATAGCGCGAGTGATAAACTGCAAAAAACAGTGCGACGCGCAAAATAGCGCGAGTGATAAACTGCACAAAACAGTGCGACGCGCAAAATAGCGCGAGTGATAAATTGTAAAAAACAGTGCGACGCGCAAAATAGCGCGAGTGAGAACTGCACAAAACAGTGCGACGCGCAAAATAGTGCAGGTGATAAACTGCACAAAACAGTGCGACGCACAAACTAGCACGAGTGATAAACTGTAAAAAACAGTGCGACACGCAAAATAGCGCGAGTGTGAACTGTACAAACCAGTGCGACGCGCAAGATGGCGCGAGTGGCAAACTGCACAAAACAGTGCGACGAGCAAAATAGCGCGAGTGATAAACTGTAAAAAATAGTGCGATGCTCAAAATAGCGCGAGTGTGAAGTGCACAAAACAGTGCAACGCGCAAAAGAGCGCGAGTGATAAACTGCAGAAAACAGTGCGACGCGCAAAATAGCGCGAGTGATAAACGGCATAAAACGGTGCGACGCGCAAATAGTGCGAGTGATAATCTGTAAAAAACAGTGCGACACGCAAAATAGCGCGAGTGTGAATCGCAAAAAACAGTGCGACACGGAAAATAGCACGAGTGTGAACCGCACAAAACAGTGTGACGCGCAAAATAGCGCGAGTGATAAACTGCACAAAACAGTGCGACGCGCAAAATAACGCGAGCGATAAATTGTAAAAAACAGTGCGACGCGCAAAATAGCGCGAGTGAGAACTGCACAAAACAGTGCGACGCGCAAAATAGTGCAGGTGATAAACTGCACAAAACACTGCGACGCGCAAAATAGCACGAGTGATAAACTGTAAAAAACAGTGCGACGCGCAAAATAGCGCGAGTGTGAACTGTACAAACCAGTGCGACGCGCAAAATAGCGCGAGTGTGAACTGCACAAAAAGTGCGACGCGCAAAATAGCGCGAGTGATAAACTGTAAAAAATAGTGCCACACGCAAGATAGCGCGAGTGATAAACTGCAAAAAATAGTGCGACGAGCAAAATACCGCGAGTGATGAAGTGTAATAAACAGTGCAACGTGCAAAATAGCGCGAGTGTGAAGTGCACAAAACAGTGCGACGCGCAAAATAGCGCGAGTGATAAACTGCAGAAAACAGTGCGACGCGCAAAATAGCGCAAGTGATAAACGGCATAAAACGGTACGACGCGCAAAATAGCGCGAGTGAGAACAGCACAAAACAGTGCGACGCGCAAAATAGCGCGAGTGTGAGCCACACAAAATAGTGCGACGTGCAAAATAGCGTAAGTGATAAACTGTACAAAATAGTGCGACGCACAAAATAGTGCGAGTGGTACGCTGTAAAAAACAGTGCGATGCACAAAATAGCGCGAGTGTGAACTGCACAAAACAGTGCGACGTGCAAAATAGCGCGAGTGATAAACTCTAAAAAAACAGTGCGACGCGCAAAATAGCGCGAGTGTGAACAGCACAAAATAGTGTGACGTGCAAAATAACGCGAGTGATAAACTGCACAAAACAGTGCGACGCGCAAAATAGCGCGAGTGATAAACTGTAAAAAACATTACGACACGCTAAAATAGCGCGAGTGTGAACTGCCCAAAACAGTGCGACGCGCAAAATAGCGCGAGTGATAAACTGTAAAAAATAGTGCGACGCGCAAAATAGCGCAAGTGTGAACTGCACGAAACAGTGCGACGTGCAAAATAGCGCGAGTGATAAACTATAAAAAACAGTGCGACGCGCAAAATAGGGCGATTGTGAACTGCATAAAACAGTGCGGAGCGCAAAATAGCAGCGAGTGATAAATTGCACAAAACAGTGCGACGCCCAAAATAGCGCGAGTGATAAACTGCACAAAACAGTGCGATGCGCAAAATAGCACGAGTTATAAACTATAAGAAACAGTGCGACGCGCAAAATAGCGCGAGTGTGAACTGTACAAAACAGTGCGACGCGCAGAATAGCGCGAGTGATGAGCTGTAAAAAATAGTGCGACGCGCAAAATAGCGCGACTGTGAACTGCACAAAACAGTGTGACGCGCAAAATAGCGCGAGTCATAAACTGCACAAAACAGTGCGAAGCGCAAAATAGCGCGAGTGATAAACTGTAAAAAATAGTGCGACGACCAAAATAGCGCAAGTGATAAAGTGTAAAAAATAGTGCGACGCGCAAAATAGCGCGAGTGTGCAGTGCACAAAACAGTGCGACGCGCAAAATTGCGCGATTGAGAAACTGCAGAAAACACTGCGACACGCAAAATAACGCGAGTGATAAACGGCATAAAACGGTGTGACGCGCAAAATAGGGCGAGTGATAAACTGTAAAAAACAGTGCAACGCGCAAAATAGCGCGAGTGTGAACCACACAAAACAGTGCGACGCGTAAAATAGCGCGAGTGATAAACTACAGAAAATAGTGCGACGCGCAAAATAGTGCGAGTGATAAACTGCACAAAACAATGCGATGTGCAAAATAGCGCGAGTGATAAACTATAAAAAACAGTGCGACGCGCAAAATAGCGTGAGTGAGAACTGTACAAAACAGTGCGACTTGCAAAATAGCGCGAGTGTGAGCCGCACAAAATAGTGCGACGCGCAAAATATCGCGAGTGATAAACTGCACAAAACAGTGCGACGCGCAAAATAGCGCGAGTGATAAACGGCATAAAACGGTGCGACGCGCAAAATAGGGCGAGTGATGAACTGCAAAAAATAGTGCGACGCGCAAAATAGCGCGAGTGTGAACTGCACAAAACAGTGCGACGCGCAAAATAGTGTGAGTGATAAACTGCAGAAAATAGTGCGACGCGTAAAATAACGCGAGTGATAAACTGCACAAAACAGTGTGACGCGCAAAATAGCGCGAGTGATAAACTGTAAAAAACGGTGCGACGCGCAAAATAGCGCGAGTGAGAACTGCACAAAACAGTGCGACGTGCAAAATAGCGCGAGTGTGAGCCGCACAAAATAGTGCGACGCGCCAAATATCTCGAGTGATAAACTGCACAAAACAGTGCGACGCACAAAATAGCGCGAGTGATAAACTGTAAAAAACAGTGCGACGCGCAAAATAGCGCGAGTGTGAACTGCACAAAACAGTGCGACGTGCAAAATAGCGCAAGTGATAAACTGCACAAAATAGTGCGAAGCGCAAAATAGCGCGAGTGATAAACTGTAAAAATAGTGCGACGAGCAAAATAGCGCGAATGATAAAGTGTAAAAAACAGTGCGACGTGCAAAATAGCGCGAGTGTGAAGTGCACAAAACAGAGCGATACGCAAAATAGCGCGAGTGATAAACTGCAAAAAATAGTGCGACGCGCAAAATAGCGCGAGTGATAAACGACATAAAACGGTGCGACGCGCAAAATAGGGCGAGTGATAAACTGTAAAAAACATTGCGACGCGCAAAATAGTGCGAGTGTGAACCGCACAAAACAGTGCGACGCGCAAAATAGCGCGAGTGATAAACTCCAGAAAATAGTGCGACGCGAAAAATAGCGCGGGTGATAAACTGCACAAAACAGTGTGACGCGCAAAATAGCACGAGTGAGAACTGCACAAAACAGTGCGACTTGCAAAATAGCGCGAGTGTGAGCCGCACAAAATAGTGCGACGCGCAAAATATCGCGAGTGATAAACTGCCCAAAATAGTGCGATGCACAAAATAGTGCGAGTGATACACTGTAAAAAACAGTGCGACGCGCAAAATAGCACGAGTGTGAACTGCACAAAACAGTGCGACGGGCAAAATAGCGCAAGTGATAAACTGGAAAAAACAGTGCGACGCGCAAAATATCGCGAGTGTGAACTGCACAAAACAGTGCGACGCGCAAAATAGCGCAAGAGATAAACTGTAAAAAACAGTGCGATGCGCAAAATAACGCGAGTGTGAACTGCACAAAACAGTGCGACGCGCAAAATAGCGCGAGTGATAAATGGCGCAAAACAGTGGGACGCCCAAAATAGGGCGATTGTGAACTGCACAAAACAGTGCGAAGCGCAAAATAGCGCGAGTGATAAAGTGTAAAAAACAGTGCGACGCGTAAACTAGAGCGAGTGTGAACTGCACAAAACAGTGCGATGCGCAAAATAGCGCGTGTGATAAACTGCACAAAATAGTGCGACGCCCAAAATAGCGCGAGTGATAAACTGCACAAAACTGTGCAACGCGCAAAATAGCACAAGTGATAAACTGTATGAAACAGTGCGATGCGCAAAATAGCGTGAGTGTGAACTGTACAAAACAGTGCGACGCGCAGAATAGCGCGAGTGATAAACTATAAAAAACAGTGCGACGCGCAAACTAGCGCGAGTGTGAACTGCATAAAACAGTGCGACGTGCAAAATAGCGCGAGTGATAAACTGTAAAAAACAGTGCCACGCGCAAGATGGCGCAAGTGGCAAACTGCACAAAACAGTGCGACGAGCAAAATAGCGCGAGTGATAAACTGTAAAAAATAATGCGACGCGCAAAATACAGCGAGTGTGAAGTGCACAAAACAGTGCGACGCGCAAAAGAGCGCGAGTGATAAACTGCAGAAAACAGTGCGATGCGCAAAATAACGCGAGTGATAAACGGCATAAAACGGTGCGACGCGCAAAATAGTACGAGTGATAAACTGTAAAAAACAGTGCGACACGCAAAATAGCGCGAGTGTGAACCGCACAAAACAGTGCTACACGGAAAATAGCACGAGTGTGAACCGCACAAAACAGTGCGACGCGCAAAATAGCGCGAGTGAGAACTTCACAAAACAGTGCGACGCGCAAAATAGTGCAGGTGATAAACTACACAAAACAGTGCGACGCGCAAAATAGCACGAGTGATAAACTGTAAAAAATAGTGCGACGCGCAAAATAGCGCGAGTGTGAACTGTACAAACCAGTGCGACGCGCAAGATGGCGCGAGTGGCAAACTGCACAAAACAGTGCGACGAGCAAAATAGCACGAGTGATAAACTGTAAAAAATAGTGCGATGCGCAAAATACCGCGAGTGTGAAGTGCACGAAACAGTGCGACGTTTAAAATAGCGCGAGTGATAAACGGCATAAAACGGTGCGACGCGCAAAATAGTGTGAGTGATAAACTGTAAAAAACAGTGCGACACGCAAAATAGCGCGAGTGTGAATCGCAAAAAATAGTGCGACACGGAAAATAGCACGAGTGTGAACCGCACAAAACAGTGCGACGCGCAAAATAGCGCGAGTGATAAACTGCAAAAAACAGTGCGACGCGCAAAATAGCGCGAGTGATAAACTGCACAAAACAGTGCGACGCGCAAAATAGCGCGAGTGATAAATTGTAAAAAACAGTGCGACGCGCAAAATAGCGCGAGTGAGAACTGCACAAAACAGTGCGACGCGCAAAATAGTGCAGGTGATAAACTGCACAAAACAGTGCGACGCACAAACTAGCACGAGTGATAAACTGTAAAAAACAGTGCGACACGCAAAATAGCGCGAGTGTGAACTGTACAAACCAGTGCGACGCGCAAGATGGCGCGAGTGGCAAACTGCACAAAACAGTGCGACGAGCAAAATAGCGCGAGTGATAAACTGTAAAAAATAGTGCGATGCTCAAAATAGCGCGAGTGTGAAGTGCACAAAACAGTGCAACGCGCAAAAGAGCGCGAGTGATAAACTGCAGAAAACAGTGCGACGCGCAAAATAGCGCGAGTGATAAACGGCATAAAACGGTGCGACGCGCAAAATAGTGCGAGTGATAATCTGTAAAAAACAGTGCGACACGCAAAATAGCGCGAGTGTGAATCGCAAAAAACAGTGCGACACGGAAAATAGCACGAGTGTGAACCGCACAAAACAGTGTGACGCGCAAAATAGCGCGAGTGATAAACTGCACAAAACAGTGCGACGCGCAAAATAACGCGAGCGATAAATTGTAAAAAACAGTGCGACGCGCAAAATAGCGCGAGTGAGAACTGCACAAAACAGTGCGACGCGCAAAATAGTGCAGGTGATAAACTGCACAAAACACTGCGACGCGCAAAATAGCACGAGTGATAAACTGTAAAAAACAGTGCGACGCGCAAAATAGCGCGAGTGTGAACTGTACAAACCAGTGCGACGCGCAAAATAGCGCGAGTGATAAACTGTAAAAAATAGTGCCACACGCAAGATAGCGCGAGTGATAAACTGCAAAA